>CM066035.1:694441711-694694498 GCA_033557465.1 Ichthyophis bannanicus
CAGGAGCTGGAAGAGGAGCAGAAAGAGCCAGAGAGAAAGACGGGCCGTGGAGAGTCAGTCCGGAGAGAGACTTGGTAGCAGGAGACCTCAGAGGTAAAGAGCTCAGAAGGAGAGAGCCATACCTGGAGAGAGGCCTATGCTCATCAGAAGACCCTGAAACAGGATTGAAAGGCTCCAGATGGAAAGGTACTGATAGCAGAGTTACCTATACCAGGAAGCAAGGAAGTCTGGATTCCTCACCAGGTTTTCCTAAGCTACAGAAAGGTCAAGCAGTGCCCAGAAGCTTCCAAGAGAAAGTCTGCCAAAGAGACTGTGTCCTGAGAGAAGTGCCTGAGAAGGAAAACTCCAGTTATACCGGCTACAGGAAGCCAAGGTATATTCATAAAGAGAAGCTCAGCTCCTAGAAGCTCTGGTAAAGCAGATATCCAGTTTGAAAGGAAAAGAAGCAGGCCAGAGTTTTATAAGCCAGGACGTAAGGGCATAGGAACAAGCCATGCTTATTTGAGAGCCCTAGAACAGCCTTACTGGAAACAAGGGAACAGAAACAGTGACCGGCAAACTATAGCGGCCAGGGAAAGCTCCAATTCAGAGGGAGATAACAATGACCCAGAGCCCATGCAGATAGCGCTTGAGGATCCTATTCCCTTATCTCAAGAATTAATGGATTGCTCCATTTGTATTGCGGGCAATTTTGAATCACTCCCTGAACTGTGAGTTATACAGACATTGCTTTGAGAATACTCATGTTTGTGCTGAATGAAAGAGGAATGTTCACTCCTTTGTTTTGCTCTAAAGTTTGAAAGAATCCTGGGTTAAATTCTACAAGCAACTGTGAAGTTTGTAACAGTTTACCTCTTTACTTATGTTGTGGTGGAAGCCTGAAAAGAAGGACTTTCTGTATTTCTGTAGCTCAGCGAACCTTTTGCGTTAAAAGGGAAATGAAAGCCTTATTTACCCTCTACTTGGCATACACAATTTATTCACATAAGGAGCAGGCCTACAAAGACCAAGATACCCTTGGCCTTAAAAGAGCCCTCTACTCCCAGAAAATAATAATATGCTCAACCTACCCTTACAGCCACTGGCCACCGGGGGGGGGGGGGGGGGGGGGTGGATGACAATATATATCTGTGTGTACCTATGCATACACAGGAATGTGCCAGATGTTGATTGGCACATTCCTGCTGCACTATCATCTAGAAGTAAGGAGATCCTGGATTCTCTACAGGGAGAACTATTCAGGAAATTGGTAACAGACCCCTCACGTGAAGGGGCCGTACTGGACTTTGTGCTTACCAATGGTGAAAGTGTTTCTGATGTTATAGTGGGAGATCATTTTGCATCCAGTGATCACCAGATGGTGTGGTTCAGTATTTGGACTAGGGCTGTTAGAATCCATTCAAAAGTGAGGGTCTTAGACTTTAGGAAAACTAACTTTGCTAAGATGGGCCAATACCTCAGGGAGTCGTTAGCAGAATGGGAACAGGTGGGGGATGTAGAAAAACAGTGGGCAAAACTGAAAGGGGATATTTTAAGGGCAACTAACCTTTTTGTTAAAATGGTAATTAAAGGTAAAAGGAAAAGGAGACCGCTATGGCTTTTGAAAGCAGTAGCTGAAAAGGTGAAGAAAAAGAGGGAGGCCTTCATGAAATACAAGAGCTCACAGAGAGAGGAAGACAGGCAACTATATTTAGAAAAACTTAGAGAAGCTAGTAAAGTAGTGAGGAAAGCAAAGATTCAAAAAGAGGAGGAAATAGCCAATGCAATAAAATGGGGGGATAAGACATTTTTCAGATATGTTAGTGAGAAGAGGAAGGGCAAAAACGGTATTGTCAGACTCAAGGGTGAAGGGGAGGAATATGTAGAAGCTGATGAGGATAAAGTGGAATTGCTTAACAAATATTTCTGTTCTGTGTTCACAGATGAAGAACCAGGAACAGGACCTCAGAAAACACCCTCAAACAGGAAGAGAAGTGAGGGACATCTTGAACAATTTTCAGAAGACTGTGTTCATGAGAAACTAGCTCAACTTAAAGTAGACAAAGTGATAGGACCGGATGGGAAACACCCTAGAATACTGAGGGAACCTGGGGATGTCCTAGCAGCTCCAATGACTGACCTTTTCAATGCCTCGTTGGAGTCGGGAGTTGTGCCAAAGGACCGGAAATAGGCTCATGTGGTGCCTTTACACAAAAGTGGAAGTAAGGATGTGGTTGAAAACTACAGGCGGGTTAGTTTAACTTCGGTGGTAGGTAAATTATTGAAACGCTGCTGAAAGAGAAAATAGTGAGGTTTCTGGAGTCCAGCGGATTACAGGATCCGAGGCAGCATGGATTCACCAGAGGTAGGTCTTGTCAAACAAATCTGATTGATTTCTTTGACTGGGTGGCCAAGGAGTTGGACCGAGGGAGAGCCCTAGATGTGGTGTATTTAGATTTCAGTAAAGCCTTTGACACCTTTCCTCACAGGCGACTTTATTTATTTATTTATATTCTCTTATATACCGCGCTATTCTGCATCAGTGCGGTTTACATTGAACAAACTGAAATTACATTGAACAGGGCATTATAACTTGGAGATAACTATTTTACAAGGAACATGGGCTATGGAGGGTTAAGTGGCTTGCCCAAGACCACAAGGAGCACCTGTTTATAAACAAACTGAGCACCCTAGGGATGAACCCTAAAGTTACTGCTTGGGTTAGAAATTGGTTGAGTGGGAGGCGACAAAGAGTACAGATAAATGGAGCTCGCTCTGAGGAGAAGGAAGTTACCAGTGGTGTGCCCCTGCGATCTGTCCTTGGTCTGATTCTTTTTAACATCTTTGTTAGTGATATAGCGGAAGGGCTGTCGGGTAAGGTTTGCCTCTTTGCGGATGATACCAAAATCTGCAATAGAGCAGACAGATAACATAAGGAGGGATCTAGCTAAGCTTGAAGAATGGTCTAGAATTTGGCAGCTGGGATTTAATGTTAAAAAATGTAAAGTCGGGGGGCGGAGCCTGATGTCCAGCGGGATAGTCGCATAACGCTGAGGCTCCCGAGAGGCCTACCAAGACTCCTGAATTTTGAACCGTTTTAATTCTGAATATTGCTTTGACTCTACCGGGGTACCTTGGGGTGATGGCGGGGACCAAACCAGCACGTCTAGATTTCGGGACCCCAACGAATTCCCATGGTAAACGCTCCAAAACCGAGCCCCCGTCTCCGCAGAAGCAGCCCGCACCTCGGGAAGGTCCCGAGATGCAGCAGGAGATCCTCACTGAAATACGAGGGGTAAAAGACCTTGTGCAATCCAACGGGGAGTCACTCCGAGCGCTGCGTGAAGATTTCGGCATACTGCAAAGCAAACTTGAAGGGCTTTCCCTACGACAAGACAAAATGGAAGGCATACTGGACTCACACACGGTCCGGTTGGCGAAACTTGACAAAGTAGAGCGCCAGATACGGGCCCTTCAGAAAGAAGTGGAAGATGGCAACAATCGGGCCCGCCGCAATAACATACGGCTCGTGGGCATACCGGAGGGAGCTGAGTCTGGAGACATGAAGGAGTTTCTTTGTAAGGCGCTTCCTTCCCTACTTCGGATCACATTTGCTAAAGACCTGGAGATTGACCGGGCTCATCGAGTGCCCTCAAATATGGTGCTCAATCGGAAGACCCCGCGGCCTATTATCTTTCGGCTCTTAAGATACCAACATGTTGAGCAAATTCTGAATGCCGCTCGCGCAAAAGGCCCCATCGAGTTTGAGGGCCACCGGATATCCTTCTTTCCTGATTTGGCTAAGCCCACGGTTGATCGTAGAAAGCGATTCCTGGAATTTCGACCGAGGCTACAACAACTGCAAGCTCGCTATGGCCTGATGTACCCGGCTAAACTCAGGGTAACGCTGCACAACCAGACCAGAACATTTGATGATCCTGAATTACTTGCGGAATTTTTGGAGTCCAAAGAGGCAGATCAGATGCGTTGATCCAAGGAACACTTAGCTAATTGACCTTATATTGGTAAAACCCGCCATATTGTTTTCGGACGCTCTCTACCTTAGAGACTGCCTTGGCAATTCACAGCCTTGGCTTTCACTAGCCTTGATGGCCCTGCTCTATCATGCCCACAGCTACTTTGGTGGAGATCGGAGACTATAATAACAGAAGGGTTCAAATATTACAATCGCACTCTCTTGGGCCTCCTCCCGCAGACATATGGTCGCCATTTATATTTGGGGTTATGCTTCTTCTCTGGGGCACTTCGGTGCTTGTTTTCTCATATGGGGTGTATCGGGTATCTTAATTGATGTGTATGATATAGATGTACAGATGTGGTATATATTCCATACTCGCCTGCGCTTTTACTTCAAATGTATGACAATGTCTTATGGCCCTATGTAAGGTTTTTTCATTGAACGTAAAGGGAATCAACAACCCGATTAAAAGAAAGAAAATCCTTAGTTATTTGAGTCATGAAAAGGCGGATCTGGTTTTTCTTCAGGAAACGCACTTAAATTCTACCGAAACTCTGAAACTCAATATTAAACCTTACATGGTAGCTGCCTACTCTCCGGCTGTTTCTAAGAAATGTGGGGTAGCTATTCTGGTGAGGAAATCCTTGCCTGTCACCATTATTGCCACTAGCTCTGACACGGAGGGCAGATGGTCCCGCGTCCATCTTAAAATTGGACACCTTGAACTAACATGTATATGTATATATGCCCCCAATGTGGATAATCCTGCCTTTTTTGCTACCATTGCTCAGGTTGCGCAGGCCTCTGCTAGCACCTCACTGATAATAGGTGGCGACTTTAATCAAGTCGTCGATCCTCTGATAGACAGGCAACCGCCTAGAACGAGTGGCCTGCCCAAGAGCTCCCTCACACTCACCTCCTTGATCAAAGATCTCGCTTTAGTGGATCTTTGGAGATTGTTGCATCCTGCTGAACTGGAATTTACTTTCTATTCTCCCCCCCATCTATCACAGTCCAGAATAGATTTTTTCCTAATATCTAAAGTGCTGGTATCTCAGGTAGACACAGCGATGATTCACCCATTACATATCTCAGACCATGCTGCCATTTCCTTCCAGTTGCACGCTAACCTGCCCAGTGGGAATCCGGGAAATTGGTTTTTTGATAGGACCCTGCTAGAGCAACAAGAGTTTCAGTTAGACATTCGGGCCGCCATTCAGGACTATTTCCATTTTAACTTACCACATGATACCATGGGCTGGGCTTGGTGGGAGGGCTTTAAAGCTGCCATTCGTGCAACCATTACTAGCTATCAAATTCGCTTGGGGAAACAGCGTAAGCAACAGTTATTAATATTAGAGCAACAAATTAAAACTGGGGAACGGGTTCTTACTTCCCGCACTGATCCTTGTGTGTTGTTACGATTGCAACGCCTACGCTTTCAATATAACTCAATCCTGTCTGCTGCAGCTTCTAAAAATATCGCATCGCAGCAAGGGATGTACTATCGGGAAAGCAACCGTGCTGGTAGACTCTTAGCTAATGCCTTGAAAGGTCAAAAAGAAGCCAAACGGGTAGCGGCTCTCCGAAACCCGGTAGGAGGGGACATAGTGACAAATAATACAGAGATAGTAGAGCTTTTCCGGGATTTTTATACTCGTCTTTATAACTCAGAATGTGACTTCACGTCAGAGGCTTTTGAGCGATTATTATCCGGAATCCAACAGCCGACCCTCTCTGAAGAGGATAGGGTTGCGATGGATAAACCCTTCTCTACTAATGAAATTCACTCTGCCCTTAAACATGTGGCCTCGGGACGCGCCGCAGGCCCTGACGGTCTTCCGGCCGAATTTTATAAAACGTTCAGTGCTGATCTAGCCCCCCACCTAAAACTTTATTTCACTGCTCTGGCTGAAGACACATCTTGCTTGGGATCCTTTTCGGTGGCGAATGTGGTAGTATTTGAAAAAGAAGGGAGGGATCCGCTGTTAACAGCTAACTACCGCCCAATCTCCCTTCTTAACGCAGACTATAAAATTTTTGCGACTATCTTAGCCTCTCGACTATCTGACCAAATGTCTACACTAATCCACCCTGATCAATGTGGTTTTATACCCGGAAGATCCACTGCCGACAACGCTAGGACTTTATGTCATGTTTTGACTAATGCTGCAAGCCTAGATCTACCACTAGTTGGCCTCTCCCTAGACGCCGAGAAAGCCTTCGACCGTCTAGAATGGCCCTTCTTATTTGCTGTTCTCCGTTGGTACGGCTTTGGGGAGGGCTTTCTCCGGTTTCTTCAAGTCATGTATGCCGAACCCACAGCCAGTATATGTGTGAATGCTATCAAATCTCAGCCATTCAGCCTTCAAAGAGGTACACGCCAAGGGTGCCCCCTATCTCCTCTGCTCTTTGACTTAGCGCTCGAACCTCTAGCCCTGTTACTTAGGCAGTCCGCAGACATCCGAGGTGCCCCCTTTAGACACAGAGAGATCAAACTCTCCGCTTATGCAGATGATCTTATGCTTTTTATAACTTTGGACTCGGTCCCAGTAGTCTTAGAATTACTAGACAGGTATTCGCAGCTCTCGGGCTATAAGATCAACTGGACCAAATCGGTTGCTTTCCCACTTAACCACCGGGTACATGCGGCCGACATGCAAGCCTTTCCCTTTCTCTGGCAGCATAGTATGGTGAAATACCTCGGGGTCTATTATTGCTATCCTTTAGAGGACACTATTAGTTTCAACGCCAAGGCGATAATCTCCAAAGTCCGTGAACTTACCAATCGGTGGTCTCCACTAACCCTTACATGGTGGGGCCGCTTGGAAACAGTGAAAATGATGATAGTTCCTAAAGTGAACTACATTCTCGAAATGCTACCATGTTTACTGCCCCGACACATCTACAAAGATATAGAAGGCCTTCTTATCCGTTATTTATGGCAGGGTAAAACACCCAGGATAGCTAAACAACACTTGCAATCTGATAAAGCGAGAGGAGGAGCTAGATTTCCAGATTTTCTCAAATATCATAAAGCCTTCCTCTTAAAGCAAGGTGCCCGTTGGTTGGATACCCCGGCAGCAGGCCGCCCGGTGTGGCTAGATATTGAAGAAGAGCTTAGTGGACCAGTTCCGCTGGCCTACTTCCCCGGAATGTGCCATCATTCAGACTCCCGCCATTCACCAATGGTTGTAGACACTCTAGTGGCCTTTAATGCCCTCATTCAATCTCTGGGTCCGCAGGCGTGCCCCCTGGACCATCTCCCGATATGGCATAACTCTCGATTTCAAATTAACAAAAAAACGATAGCATGGAGACCCTGGTACTCCAGGGGGATTTGGACACCTAAGCAGCTGTTTGCTGGGGATCGCTGGAAAACCTTTAATGCTTTACAAACGGAATTTGGTCTACCAGCGAAATATTACTTTCAATGGGTGCAGCTCCAACATTGCCTTAAAGGCGCTCGGGTCATTCCGCGCTCTGATACTAGCGTGGAAGGGCTGTCAGAGGTGATTCGTTGTATCGGGAGTCTACCAGGGGTGGCATCTAACTTTTATAAAATACTCACTCAAAGTCCAGGCAGGGACACCCCTAGGGCCCAGCAGGCATGGGAGCGCGAATTGCACATCACTTTAACTCCCCAGCAATGGAAGATAGTCTGGAGCAAAGTGGTGCGGGTCTCTAGATCCGCCTCTGTCACTCAAACGCTCTTCTATTTTGCCCACAGATGCTTTTATACTCCTGAGAAGATGGCCAAATGGAATGTCAATACAAGCTATCGATGTTGGTTATGCCATACAGCGGTGGGTACCTTCGCCCATGTTATCTATGAATGTCCAGCACTACAGCAATATTGGGGGCGGGTTTGGGACCGGATACAAAGTATCCTACACTTCCGGGAGCCCCTTTCTTGGAAGATTGTGGGACTCCGCTCTGTGGCGGGGATCCCCTCTCTTCCCAAGACAGGCCGCTTCCTCCTGGATTTCATGTTGGGTATGGCTGTATGTTTAGTCACGAAAAATTGGAAGAATGGCTCCCGCCTAACTTTTACCGAATGGTGGAATTCTGTCTGCTTATATAGTACATATGAGCAGATACCTCGTCGGATGGCATTCCAGGTTCAGGACTGCTCTCACTTGTCTAAGTGGCAGATGCTTAATGACTATGTTCAGATTGCCAGATGCTCCAATATAGCCGTATAGCTACACTCATCATGTTGCAGATAATTATATTATCTCGAAAGATAGTACTGTGTATATACACCCGATACTGGATTGTTACGTATCCCAGAGAAGAAGCAGGGGGGGAGGGGGGTGGTGGGGGTCTACTGTCCGTGATTGTATAATCTTATTTGTTCATGTCTTCTATTCTGTATGTCCTTTTGTTTCGATGTTCCAAAATGAAAATAAAAGTTAAAAAAAAAAAAAAAATGTAAAGTCATGCATTTGGGCTGCAGCAATCCAAGGGAGCAATATAGTATAGGGGTTGAAGTACTTTTGTCCACTAAAGAAGAGCGGGACCTAGGCGTGGTTGTGTCTGATGATCTTAAAGTAGCTAAACAGATAGAAAAGGCAACAGCAAAACCTAGAAGGATGCTTGGGTACATACGAAGAGGAATGGCTAGCAGAAAAAAGGAGGTGATAGTGCCTCTGTATAAGTCTTTGGTGCGACCTCATTAGGAGTATTGTGTGCAATTCTGGAGACCGCACCTTCAAAAAGGATACAAACAGGATGGAGTCAGTTCAGAGGGTGGCTACTAAAATGCTTAGTGGTCTTCATTATAAAGCATATGAGGACAGACTTAAGGATCTTAATATGTACACCTTCGAGGAAAGGCGGGATAGAGGTGATATGATTGAGATGTTTAAATACCTCCATGGCATAAATGCACAGGGGGAGAGTCTCTTTCGATTGAAAACAAGTTCTACTATGAGGGACATGGGTTGAGGGTGAAAGGGGATAGATTCAAGAGTGATATGTGGAAATATTTCTTTACGGAAAGAGTGGTGGATCTGTGTAATAGTCTCCCAGTGGAGGTGGTAGAGATGAGGACAGTATCTGAATTCAAAAAAGCATGGGACAAACACAGAGGATCTCTAACGGAAAAAAGGGGACTGCTGTAGTAGTCGATATGGAAGGACAGACTAGATAGGCCATGTGGTCTTTTTCTGTCATCATTTTTCTATGTTTCTATGTTTCTATATAGATTTATCTCTGTATAGATGCATATGGTATGGAGGATTAGCCCAGTGGTTAGGGCAAGTACCTAATACACAGAGTATCAGTGGTTCAATTCACAGGATCTTCCTTCATGACCCTGACCACATTGCATTGCACTCCTTTGCTTTCTATGGAAGGCATGTGTGTACATATGTGTTTATTTTTCTCTGTATGTATGTTTATAACTCAACATATCCATTTGTGCCAGGTAGTACCTCTGTGCCTTACCACATCAGTCTTCAGTGTTTGCCCTGTCAGATTGCCTTTAGGCAATCTGACAGGGCAGACCACCCTGGACCTCTATGGTGTACCATGCATGCATCTCCAATCATCCTAGCTGACAGGCCATTTTTGAGGACACGCCCTATGGTCCTCTTTCCATTTTGCCTTTGGTGCTGCTCTGAGTTCTGCTATTGGTTCATCCCACCATCCCCCATGATGCATTGCACATTCAGACCTGCTGTATGCATGCCCTCCAAGACCATCGGAGTCTCTGTCCTTTCAAATGACAGTATGATTTTACAGGCCTTTGTAGCCTTCATGACACATACAGCATCAGATACCATTACAATTACCATGAATGGGAAGTAGGTCACACAGCACCTGGTCCACAAGGTCTATACTGCACTACCTGAACGTCTCTTATTCAGTCACAGATCTACATCATGACTATTGGGCTGCATGTGTAATCTATATTGGGTGTTGGTGTGTGCAATGGGGGTGTCTTGGCATGTCCTGGCCTTTCTTGTAGGTGGGACCTTTTTCTCCTGGCCTTTAGCCAATGTCAGATATCCAATTACAGACAGCTGGGTTGCAACAACAGGTTCAGATATGGTGTGACTTGGCATAGAGGATGGTGGATGTAAGGTGTAGAGGCCCCATTATGGCTGACAGAGGTGGTCCAGAAACCCACAGTAGCACAGGCTCACACCCATCACTACAAGAGGCATGTGGTGCATGACTCTGCTGCACATTCAGTTCACACCTATTGCTGCAGTTATGGCCACCATCACTCTGATGGGCCAATCAGACACTGTCACTCTGCATATATCAACAGACCCAGGGACATTAGGTGTGTGAACGCCCCAGCTGTCCCAAGGCTGTTGTTGCACACAGAACATATGTGTTCAATACAATCTATTTTTCTAAAAAAATCTCATCAACATAAAATATCAGGCAGACAACTGCAGCTTTAATCTACACATAACAAAATGTGGCTACATAGCCAAGCCAGAGTCATAACACAGTCAGGGTGATGGTGGCCTATTAGCATTCTCTGCTGTTTGCACCATAGTCAGGCTGATGGCTATCACATGTTCACCCATCTCTTCCATATACATTCCCTCTCGCAAATGTGCATCCTGTGGTAAAGATGCTGTTTCATGTATTTCCCAGCATCCTCTCCCCTTCATTTGCATCACATTCTACTGTAGAACTGTGCTGTGGGACTGCAGTACATAGTGGACTGGCTGACGTGCTTCATTCATGCTGCAGATGCATGCTGCATCACAGCAAACTACATCTGCCACATTCCCAGATGCTGTGTGCCCCTACTCTGCCTGTGGCAGTGAGCAAGACACCAGCAACTGTGCCTTTGTTCATGCATCCTGTTTTCTCCCTGTCACAAGACCATGTTGCCATGGCATGAGAGGCAAATGCAGTCACTCCCACTGCAGGTGCAGTGGGTACCAACACAGGTAGTCATGTACACTAGGCCTGTGCCCAATATGTACTTTTGGGGAGTGGGAGCCCAGCAGAACATTGTAGATCTGATCATACTGCTAGACCATTACATGCATGCACACTGCATAGCTGCACCTCACACACACACACTTACTGTCTAGACCCTCTTAGGAATGTTGTTCAACATATGCTTGTTAAATACCCCTGGATTGTGTGTGGCTGCATATTATGCATGCATTATTGCAACTCACTTCACAGTACATGCACTTGTCACAGTCATCCCACCTTAAATGCTCAATTTGTGTGATTTGCCATCATGCCTTATATTGGTCGTTTACTTCTTTTTAACTCTGCATGTGGGGATCCCTGTCTGCTATGATGTGACAGGTTGCACCTGGTCACAGCTGCTCTGGTACAGCCATGACAGCTGTTTCTATCATTGTTAATCCACATATTGGCCTTGTTCCTGCATCCCCTGACTCATTCGCACACTGACCTGGTGCTTGGAATAACAGAGCTGCTGTACTTTTCTTTGTTGTCATATTTGGATGTCCATTGTCAAGGTTCATATGGGCCTGACGTCATGTGTGCCTATGTGCACCTAGCTGTCTGCAGGCTCTGTGATTTACTGCACAGCTGCACCTGCAGTTTCATTGTCAGGCCATAGTTTGTATACATGAGGGTTAGCATAGTTGTACCTGCACTGTGGGATATCATTTTGCCACAGGGACATGGAAAACATAATCCACAGCCAGGACCTGAACCTGAACTTGTGACCTTCTGCCTTTCTACACACTAACTGTGAGTGATGCCTAACAGTGCTGCCACATTGCTACCACCATCCATGGGGATTTCAGTGTGACTGATGGCTCCCATGCAGGATCTGTGATGGGGCTGAGAGGCACAGGTGGTGAGTTGGTTGAAGTACAGACAGAGTGTGCTTCCTTCCTTACTGATTGTGAAAGTGGCGGTGGCTGACTGGGGTGCGGGGTGGGTTGGATGACGAGGGATAGGAGTGTACATGTCAGATTTCACAATGTCCTAGGATGGTATTTTGATGTAAAAGGCATTGAGTCTAGTTATAGTGATTCACGGCCTGGCCCTGGACCTGCCACCCTACAGTCATGCACACAGTGAACTTAGGATTTGGGCCACAGGGCTACCGGATACAAGGGCCATACAGGTGAACCAAGGACCTGATATACATATCATTGTAAATAGCGTACCAAAAATCAAAGACCAGACACACTCACAGGCATACACCGCTAACTGCATGTGCACACTAGACACAGTATTTGTTGATTGTTTGCTGTTCAGACCACCTTGATTGTAGGATAAGGCGGTATAGAAGTCCGTTTAAATAAATAAAATAAATAAATACTTAGGTGTTCCATACAAGGTGCATATGGGCATGTGTTGGTGTTTTCCTTTGCGGACGTAGCTGACTGCTACCTCTATGACATGCTGACAAACATACACACACACACACACAGTCACAGTCGTATTGATGCACTATGCAAGAATGGGGCTAGTATACTTGATCTGCTGTCATAAACTATGTTACAATGTTACTATTCCTGCAACTCTGGTCCCAATCTTAGATTGGCCATTGTTAAGGTGTGCTCATTGTGTAGGAGCAGGTTGTGCGCTCTGATGTTGACAGCTGCTCAGTGTGCCAGTGGTGTCAGCCTGACTATGCATCCAGATGTGAATAGTGGAGCCTATGTGGGTGTTTGTATCCTTGTTGGCTGATCCTTTGGTGGTTGCACATGTTGGTATTGTACCTATACTGTGGGAGAAAATTTAGCCATAGGAACATGGAAACATAATCCACACCCAGGACGTGAACCTGTGACCTTCTGCTTCTCTACACACCAACTGTGTGTGGTGCACCACAGTGCTGCTACTGCTCATGTCCAATACCTAGTGTTATAATGTTGATGCCAACTCCAGAGGGGGGGGGGGGGAGTCATCAAGACTTGCATGGGGATATTACTATAGTCCTGCTGGCCCTACCAATAAAACTGGGAGTAGGCCTAGAATACCCCATATCCCAACCATCTAGGTCTAACATTCACCCACAGAAAAAACACACAGTCACACTGCACCTACTGCCCACCACTGGGTTTACCAGCCATGCACATACCAACTGCAGACAGTCTGCTAGTCAGTACACATTGCATGTACACAGAGAGAACTATCAGGCACCCCCAAAACAGGACATGCACCCACATCACTAGGAACAATATAGCATTATGTGGATACATAGCCATGCCATGGTCACTGATTGGTCAAAGTGAGAGTCCCTCCCAGCATGACATGCTGTGGCCACCTGGTCCATGCAGCTGGCAGTTGGGCACTATGATGTCCCAGCCATTGCTCTACCCCTGATGCAGACACATCCTGGCCAATATGCTCTATTTCAGGCCATACTCACAATACCTTGCTCCTCATCATGCACATTTGCAGGCTAACACTGAAACAGCTTAGGCCAGGGATGGCCAACTCCAGTCCTAGTGTACCACAGTCCAGCCTGGTTTCATGATGTCCCTAAGGAATATCCATGGTATATCCATGATATATTTGCATACAAGGAGAGGTAGTGGATGCAAATTTATCTCATGAATATTCATTAGGGACATTACCGGAGGATGTAGTAAAAGCTATTAGTGTAGCTGGGTTTAAAAAAGGTTTGGACAAGTTCCTGGAGGAAAGGTCCATAAACCATTATTAAAAGGGACCCCGGTAATCCTCTGCTTGCCCCAATACAAGCATTGTGGAACCTGTGTATTTTGGGGATACTGCTAGGTACTTGACCTAGATTGGCCACTGTTGGAAACAGGATACTGGGCTTGATGGACCTTGGTCTGACCCAGTATGGCATTTCTTATATGAAAACCAGGCTGAATAGTGGTGCACCAGGACCAGAGTTGGCCACCCCTGGCTTAGGCACTGCAAGGCTCTCATACACACACACTGACTCACACTGACGCACTGTGCAAAAATGAGGATGGTTGACATTCCTGCCTGCCGCTCTGGTCCTGCCACTCTGATCCATCTCTGCTCAGGCATTGTTAAAGAGTGCCCATTGTGTAGGGGCTAGTAGTGCGCTCTGATGTTAATGCCTGCTCAGTGTGCCAGTGCTGTCAGCCTAATTCTCCATCTAGCTGAAGATAGTGGAGCCTGTCTGTGTGGGTTTTTGTACCCTTGTTGGCCGATTCATTGGGGGCAGCACATGTTGATATTTACCTGCACTGTGGGATAAAAATTAGCCACAGTGATGTGCATTGCATGATCCACAGCCAGAACCCAACCTGTGCCCCTCCACTCACAAACACACCAACAGTGTGTGGTGCACCACAGTCCTGCCACATGGTTACAACAGTCCCTGGGGATTGCATGCCTCCCATCAGACAGACCATGGCACATGTTACATTGTGCATGGTGCACTGGAGCAGGGCATGGCTTTGATATGCTGCAGGCGGGTGCCGCTGTCCTCACTGCCAATACCCCCTACACCATGCTGACATGCCCATGTGCTGTCAGTGTTGGTAGTACGCAGTCCCATGCCAGCCAACATGTGATTTGGTGGGTGCCTAGGGCACAGGGTCTGGAGGGGCTGTGGAGGCATACACGGATGGCCACACATCCTCCCCACAACCATCTGCCTCTCCAGGAACTCCATCACCGCCTACCAGTGTCATGTCTCCTCAACCTGGGGAACAGACGGCTGAGGGGTGTAATGTTAGAGACAAATAAAATATTGCCTGGAGTGGATTGGGTAAATGTATATCTATTGCCTATGCCATCAAAATGTAGTAGGACTGGGGTACATGCAATGCGGCTACAGTGTAGGCCATTGAGGACTACTGGGATTGAATAGTTTCTCAGTCAATGGATATGCAAACTCTGGCATTCATAAAGGCTGCTAGTGTGGCTGGGTTTCAGGAATGTTGGGACAGGTTCCTGGGGAATGGTCCAGAAACCATTAATAATGAAGGGCCAAGAATATCCCCTGCTTGCCCAATACACGCACTGTGGATCCTGTGTGTCTTTTGGGGAAGCAGCTAGGTACATGTGAGCTGGATTGGCCACTGTTAGACACAGGATACTGGGCTTGATGGACCTTGGTCTGACACAGTCTGGCATATTTTCAAGTCCTATGTTTTTTTGTGCCACCTAGGTAACTGCCTGGTCCACCCTGTGCACCGGCAGCCCCAAATACATGACCCATGTGCACCCTCCTTTTCCCCATTTGCACCATCAACATAGTGCCCTTTCATACTTGGGCACTATGCTGTTGCTGCTAATGGAACACTACTATCACTCTCTTGGGCATCACATTGCAGACATTAAACTAGGCTCTCTCTCCTCCAAATACACTCTTTCCACCAGGTTTTGATATGCGTTAGGGTTCCTGCTGTTCAGGTGCCATCATTAAGGGAGCATGCCTTGTTCCCGCATACTCCTTGCCTATTGACCCCAACTCTTCACCACATGGATGCCTACTCTCCACCCACAAGGTACTGTACAATGCCGGTACCATCAGCACACGCCAAAGTTGTGTTAAAGTCTGCTAATGGCAGACTAGCACCTGCTAACAGCACAAGTGCCCAATTAGCATGCACTAAAGGCACACTTGCTACCTTACCATGGTTTAGTAAACATGCCCCCAAGGAGAACATGGAAGTTGCTACAAAGATCCACAGTGGAGATGGGAATATCTATCCACCAGGTGGAATGTGACAAAACAGGACAGACACGGGGATGAGTACCTTTGCAATGCATCATAGACTGAGTCAAACTCAACATCTGTCCACTGTTGTCCATACCCTACCCAATGCACCCAGGCATCCCAGTGCCATCCACTGTTGCCCGGCCCATCTGACCAGCCCTGGTAAGAGCAGTAAGCACAATCATGGTTACGTCCCACCTCAAAGTGAGTACAGAGGTACTACACCATACACATGATAGTGCCCACCTGGAAAGTGGCAGCCCAAATGCCTGCACAGCAACAATAAAACAGGATATGTCAGCTGCCAGGTCTGACACCAGCATGTGAAGCCCATGATGTGCAGCACAAGGCAGGCAACAAATGCAGCAGGGTCCACAACGAATGTCACAGACAGCACTGTCCCTGTGGCCCCCTTAGTCCATTGCCTGGTCAGTTAGCAATGCAGTCACACAGGACAGAGGAGGCCTGAGGGACCAGGGCAAGCCCTGGACTGGGGTCTGGCAGCACTGGAGATGTGGCAGCAGGATGAGACAGGGTCCAGTGTATGTAGGTGGTGTTATTGCAAGAAGGCACCTTCTGTGTTTTGTCTTGACTAGATTGTAAGCTCTGATGAGCAGGGATTGTCTCTTACATGTCTGTACAGTGCTGTGTATGACTGGTAACACTATACAAATGCTCAGTAGTAGTAATAGTAGGCAGTAGTACAAAAACCATAAATGTAGATCAGAACCAGAATCAAGACAATGAAAAAGCTGATCTCTATAAAGAGAAAAAAACCCACTAACAAAATATTTTCTTATGTTGGAAAGTTCACTTTGTAGGGGAAAAGGGAAAAGACCCTTCAAATAGTTTCACTCCTTTTTAATCTTTTATAAGTGTGCAAAGTGAACTTTTGCAATAGCAACCCAAAGCCAATATGCTCTGAATGAATGCCAAAAATTAAACATAACTAATCCACAACAGTGTTAGTGTTAATTTAGTAACAAGTACTTAGCTGGCAGCCAGAGCTGAAGTCCATGAAAACTGTGCAGCAAAAACAGCAACCAAGCAGATTGATCAGGTTGATCAGGAAAAATGTTCCATTTTGAAACACAGATGTAGTTCATGTCAAAAACATTTCCATGTCAAATGCAGGTATGTTCTGTATCAGATGCGACACAGCGCCATGTTTTGGGTCTGAAAGACCCTGTATTAAGCAGTCTATTGAGTAACAGAACAAGTTGAACCTGCCGTCAATAGATCATCCAGAACTCAGCACAGAATAAATTCAAAAGGTTCAGCAGTTCCTTCTTTGAAGATGGCGTCTGATGTCACTGAAAGAAGGTGGGGCTTAAATACATAGTATGCAGCTACGGAAAAACAGCAGAGGCAAAAGACCAAAATTCGAAAATAGTCAAAATCAACCTGTCACATTAAAAATGTCAAATGTGCAGATATAAACAGAGAAATCAAAAACCAAAACAGATCACAATCCAAGGGTACTCCAACAGTCTATTTCAGAATTCAACCCCCCTCTGCCCCCCCCCCCCGGGTTAACAGTGTTTAATAAAAAAAATCCAATGTTGTTCTAAAATTTGGAGGCGATACTCACAATCGCCCCCTCTGAGATTAGGAGCAGCATGATCTATAATGCACCATTTAAAGTCCAAAAAAGAATGATTAAATTCAATACAATGAGGAACCAAAGGGGCTGATAAAGTTTTAGTATGGATCCTAGACTTATGCTCTGATAAATGTTTCTTTATAGCATGTGTGGTACGCCCAATATATTGTAAACCACAAGGACAGGTAAGTAGGGCTATTTAACCTGGAAAAGAGACGGCTGAGGGGAGATATGATAGAAGTCTATAAATTAATGAATGGAGTGGAACGGGTAAACGTAGATCGATTGTTTACATTATCGGAATATAGAAAGACTAGGGGACTGCAATGAAGCTACAGGATAAACTATTTAAGACTAATAAAAGAAAATATTTTTTCACTCAACGTGTAATCAAACTCTGGAATTTGTTACCGGAGGATGTAGTAAAGGCTGCTAGTGTAGCTGGGTTTAAAAAAAGGTTTGGACAAGTTCCTGGAGGAAAGGTCCATAAAACATTATTAAGAAGGGACCCAGGATATCAATGCTTGACCCAGTACAAGCATTGTGGAACCTGTGTCTTTTGGGGAAACTGCTAGGTACGTATGACCTAGATTGGCCACTGTTGGAAACAGGATACTGGACTTGATGGATCTTAGTCTGACTCAGTATGGCATATCTTTATTGATGCTCTCAGTGATCTAGGCTATGTTCAACTTGTTGATACCCCTACCCATATAAAAGGCAACTCACTTGATCTTATCTTTGCACCACAAACAGCCCTCACACATTTGCACCAGTCTCACCTAAACGTAAGTGCGGTTCCCTGGTCGGATCACTTCCTGATAAGATTCCAAATTCCAATTTGCACCAACTCCTCCATATCCATACCTGAAGATAAACCCATATCAGAACATTTAAAGCGCTTCCACCCTTTTAACAGAGAAGATATTCTAAAGAGGACACACAATCTATTTGACCCTCCTCTTCAAAGCCTCGATGACATGGTCGCCGCTTGGAACTCAAGCCTAGATGCCGTGATCCACTCACCTACCACGAACAAAGCACCACATAAGAAAAAGAATGCCCCATGGTACTCCCAAGAACTACGTAATTCGCTCCTTCAACTCAGACGACTTGAGAGACGCTGGCAACGATCAAGAACAGCTGAGAGCCATGAGGCATTCACAGCACAATTAGGAAAACATCGGTTATCTGTAGCATCAAGTATGAAACAATATCATGCAAAAAGACTACAACACTCCTTGAACAAACCCCACGAGCTTTTCCAAATTGTGAAATCTCTAGCAAAGGAGCCATCTCAAGAGAACTTACCCTACCCAGACTCACAAGAATATGCTTATTACTTGCGTAAGAAAAGTAATCAGCTTGCCCACACTGCTAAGCCCCCCATACCAGCCAGCCTACCTTTCTCCATCCCACAACCTCCTCTTGGTCATTTCTTGAGTGGGTCTCAACACACTATCACATCATTTTCTACTCCATCTGACAGAGTCATTCAAGACACTATCCTAAACATAAACACTACAACAGCACCCTCCGATCCGTGTCCAGCTCCCTGGATAAAGGCCCTGCGTGCCGAGCTCAGCCCATTCCTATCCAAATTGATTGATGTATCGTTCTCTACTGGAACATTTCCTCGAAGCCTGAAACAGACGGCTATCAGACCACTCCTATAAAACAGTAAGTTGGACCCTTCGATGATGGAATCCTACAGGCCTATCTCCAGCATACCTCTCCTATCGAAAATCATTGAAAAGATTACCCAACACCAATTACAAGATCACATAGATACTAATGCACCCCTGCATCCCTGCCAGCATGGATTTCACGAAGCACATGGTGTTGAAACATTACTCACAACCTTATTCAACACCATAACCTTAGGTCTCGATAACATCAGACAAGGCTTTGCACTGATCTTCATGGACATTGCTGCCGCATTTGACACCGTAGACCACGAAGTTCTCCTGCTACGCCTCAGAGAGAAGGGAGTTCAAGCTTCAGCTTTGTCATGGTGCGCTACATACCTCACTGATCGCTGGCAACATGTCCGTTCTGGCCCCTCCAACTCCGATTCCTTCCCCCAAACTAAAGGTGTTCCACAGGGCTCATCTCTATCCGCCTTGCTATTCAATGTCTATATGCAACCCATTTGTGATCTCATCCAATCATTTAATATCAACTGCCTGGTCTATGCTGACGATGTCTTGATGTACATGCCAATTTCGACAGAACATCTTGAACTATCCCCACTTATCAGGTGCTTTGACGCTGTCACAGACTGGCTAAATGCACAAATGCTTAAGTTAAATTTCAAAAAGACAGAAGCCCTCTTCGTAACCAGGAATCCGGCTTTTACTCCACCCCTGTCTATCAAGGTTCGCGACGCAGAGATCATATGCAAGACTACAGTAAGATACCTAGGTGTAACGCTTGATCAGCAACTTAATATGAAGGCTCATATCAAAAACATAACAAAGTCGGTGTACCATAAAATCCGGACCCTCCGCAATTTGCGTCAACTGTTAGAACCTGATGACTTCCGAACTGTCTTTCAGGCCCTAATAATGCCTCACTTTGACTATGCCAATGCGATCTTGTATGGTCTACCTAAGTGCACGACTAACCCCTTACAACTTGCAATGAATTCAGCTGCAAGAATCCTTCATGGAGCCTCAAGAAGTTCTCATATTACCCCAATACTAAAACAATTGCACTGGCTACCCATACAAGCCAGGATCTCATTCAAGATCCTAATTATGACCCATAAAGCCATCAATAAATACCCTGCTACTGCCATTACTGATCTAATTTCAATCACACCTCCCAATCGAGCAAGGAGATCGAATGCCGCAAATACTCTCATATTACCTAAGGCAAGCACGAAGTGTTCTCAATTCACTAGATCCAGAGCCTTCTCCTTCTTTGCTCCATCCTGCTGGAACGCACTACCAGCAACTATCAGAACCATCAGTGAACTCTCCCAATTTAGGAAGGCACTGAAACGGCACCTCTTTCTTCATCACTACGATGATGCAGTCTTCTCCCCACACTCACCCACTCTCACATCTCAATGCAGCACCTCAAACTCATGCACGTCACATTCCCAGACTGATCACTCGCAATCACACCTTCCCCTCCAACCACCATGAGAAACTTATGCAGTGCCGCATAACTCATTATATTGTTGCATAAAGTAGACTGTATTTATTCATTGTGTCTCCTTGTTAAGGGACTGGTTATTTATACCCTATTTTACCTGTTATACCTGCTTAATGCATACCCAAGTTTAATTTTCCTGTTTAATGTATATCCAAGTTATTATACCTGTTTCACTGTAAGCACAAATCACGAAATTGAGATGTGTAACTCTTATGTTCATTGTAAACCGCATTGATGTCGAATAGCGCGGTATAAAAGAGACTGCAAATAAATAAAAATAAATAAATCTTATGTTCTTATGTTAGATATACCACAAATAAAGAAGTGCATGTTGTATGCCATTTAATGGAAAAAGTACGACCTCTCAAAAAATGTTGCCAATGAGTTCCGATCTCAGACTTTTACAAAAAATACATCATGAGGAATCACAAGAAAAATGTCCAGGATTCTCATGTGATGTAGAAAGACGGTCACCCAATATAGTAGAATGTACCACCAAATCTCTGATATTATTACCTCTTTGAAAAGCTATCATGAGGTCCTTGGTTTTTGATTTCTCTGTTTATATCTGCACATTGACATTTTTAATGTGACAGTTTGATTTTGACTATTTTCGATTTTTGATCTTTTGCCTCTGCTTTTTTTCCATAGCTGCATACTATGTATTTAAGCCCCACCTTCTTTCAGTGACATCGGATGCCATCTTCGAAGAAGGAACTGCTGAACATTTTGAATTTATTCTGTGCTGAGTTCTGGAAGATCTACTGACGGCGGGTTCAACTTGTTCTGTTACTCAATAGACTGCTTGATACAGGTTCTTTCAGACCCGAAACATGGCGCTGTGTCGCGTCTGATACAGAACATACCTGCATTTGACATGGAAATGTTTCTGACATGAACTACATCTGTGTTTCAAAATGGAACATTTTTCCTGATCAACCTGATCAATCTGCTTGGTTGCCGTTTCTGCTGCACAGTTTTCATGGACTTCAGCTCCTACTGCCAGGCTAAGTACTTGTTACTAAATTAACACTAACACTGTTGTGGATTAGTTAAGTTTAATTTTTGGCATTCATTCAGAGCATATTGGCTTCGGGTTGCTATTGCAAAAGTTCACTTTGCACACTTACAAACGTTTAAAAAGGAGTGTTCCACTATTCAAAGGGGCTTTTCCCTTTTCCCCTACAAAGTGAACTTTCCAACATAAGAAAATATTTTGTTAGTATTTTTTCTTTTCTCTTTATAGAGATCAGCTTTTTTTCATTGTCTTTATTGCAAGAAGGCAGGCAGCTGCAGTGACAGACCTGGGGGGAGAAAGAAACATGCATATGCATGACACCTCCTTCCTGCCTCCATAGATGATTCCATGTCCTGCACGAGATGGAGGCACTCAGGGTACACTTCCATGCAGTAATGTGCAATCGGCTGCAGCTCCTGACACATATCCTGCGGCAGCTGCAGTGTGAGTGAGATGAGTGTGGGGGAATGGCACAGAAATGAGGCCATGGCACAGGAATGAGGTCATAGCATGCAACATGGCACAGGGCTAAAGTGGCCGGGCATTGCAGGGTCAACAGCAGACAGAGCATGGGGAGGCATCTGACAATGGGGATATGGCAGCAAGACACCCTTATCCACTGAAACTAACAGCCACCTCTGCATCCCTTCCACAGCCATTCCATTTCAGGACAGCTCCCCCTGTGGTTGCAGCAGCGGCAGTGGAGGAGGAGGTGGAGAAGGAGGAGGAGAACAGCTGTGATCCAGTACATGGCAAGATGGCGGGAGAGGAAGAGTGGCCTGCACCAGCTGCGACACAGAGCCTCACCATCACAGACCTCCAAATGTCAGCCAGCCCCATAGTACTATCCAGTACTTCCACATTAGGGGAGAGTGGGGATGAGGTGGTTACCCTGAACCTCATGGAGGTGCCCCATTCCCTTGAGGGGGAGGGCCTGGACAATGCTATGGAGTCAGGGCAGGGCACCCCAGGGTGGGAGGTCCAGGACATGACTGTGGCTGAGGGTGGAGAGGCAGGGTACCCCTGGGTGGATTGCCCTGAGGAGCAGGGGGAGGAAGAGGAGGAAGAGTCCCTGGTGGAGGGGGAACTCAGGACCACGCCACCCAGGGACACCCAGTGAGTGGAGGAGGGGGAAGCATGGGGGTCGGGATGGGAGGGGGCAGGGAGTAGAGGATAGAGGGAGGGGACAGGAGGGAGCAGGAGGTGGAGGGAGGGGATGGGAGGTGTAAAAGCAGACAGCAGCAGTGGGGCCCTTGGGGCTCGTTGCAGATCATCTATATGGGATCAGGGGTGACCTCCAGGCCCTCACACAGGCTGTGGAGCGGCTGACGGAGGTGATCCTGTCCCCACATAGGTGATCTCATTGAGGTCCCCTGGGATATCTGCATGCATGTCTGCAGTGTAAATATGAGGATATATACACTGTTACAAATAAAAAATGCTAATTGGAAACACTGTGTCCATGTGTATATCCGCATAGGGGGTCAGTCTGAGGCCTGAATAGTTGGGCTGGGGGTCCCCATGTGGACATCTATCCTTGCCAACTGGCCATCTCTGCTGACCCTGACAAACCTCTCGGTATGTACATGGTGGATGTAATGAGATGCTAGCCAAGGATGGGAAAGTGGCGGGGTGGTGGTGGAGAAAGGAGGGGTGGTGGATGATCTGTGGCCCTGGACATACAAGGCTAATATGTATGTTGGCCCATATCACCTGGGGCCAGAGGGCATGTAGTAGCAGATGTGAGGGGGGGAGGGGGAGGAGGTGGGTGGGTGATGACCGCCTGAAGTGGCCAGAACAGCTCACAGCATGGTGGACCAAGATTGGAACACATGTGGGTCCAGTCCATGCCACAAATAGCAGGGATGGACACCCCATTGGGATGTCCATCCCTGGTATCCATACCCCCTCCTGACCCAGTCTAATGTCCCAACACGTTGTATGGGGAAGATAGACAGGGGTGGGAGAGGGGTAAATTGGGTGTGGCATTAAGGTGGGTGGTGGGTGTTTGCTGGCCCTGGACGTACAGGGCTGAGCCCAATGTGACCCTGTACATCCAGGGCCAATGGTGTAGTTGGGGAATGTCTTCCACCACTGAGGTGGGGTAGATTTCCCGATGTGGCAGTGGACTGCAGGCCTGGGGCTGTAAAGCAATGGGAGGGGGGGGAGGGGGCAGAGAGTCTCCCAAGCAGCCTGATCTTGGCCTAGGGAGGCAGAACAGGAGATGGTATCTGGGGATCGCGGCTGTACATTGGAGCAGTGGTGTCATGGCAACCTGTTGCAATGGTGCGGCAGCTCCATTGAACATGCCAGACCGAAGTAGCCAGGGAAAGCCCGTATGTGCAGGCTGGGCTGAATCACAAACACGGCCTGCACATAAAGGCTTGTTTGAGATCCCATTTCTGCGGGGCTAGGCATGCCCCGTGGGATCAGATTTGTGACACCCTCTGTGCGCCTGGTTCCGACTGGGCACACAGAGGGTTAGGATGACCAGGATGGACACAGGCTCATGGAGCCTGCCCGCTAATGCCCAGCCCTGCCACCCACCCCCCAGTTCTGCCAGCACCAGCAGGTTACATCACACAAAGTGCGTCTCCACAAGGGATCTCTGAGTCACTACTGCATGTCGTTGTGAGGTAACGTGATGGGTGGGGGGCCAACATCTCAACTTCCTCACCATCGGAATTGCTAGGCACTGCATCTGGCGTGGGCTGCCGCCAACACAGGGATGCAGCATGCAGCATGCTAGGAATATCCTGCACACCTTTGCTGGGGCATAGAGCAGCTCCCCTCCAGACTGGTCAAGGCAGCGGAAGAGGCTCTTGAGAAGGCCAAATGTCCGCTCTATGATGGAGCATGTCAGCTGGTGGGACCAGTTGTATCTCACCTCAGCTGGGGTGCATGGGTTGACAAGGTGGGTCATGAGCCACTCCCACAGCGGGTAGCATAGAGGAACAGTGGCAGGAATGTCAACAAGTAGAACCATAGCCAGCTATGCTGGTGTCATCATACCCATGCACCAGGTGCCACCCCACCGGGCCCAACATGCATGTGCACTCACCCATGCCATGTAGTGCCCCACCACCCATGTCTGGGGCCAACTAGCCCTGACCCCTGTGCATCCCCAGCTGTGACCCGTCTTGCTTGGGACCATCCGGACAATCTGGACGTGCCCCTACCGGAATGAATTTCCACATCATCTTTGGTTTTATTCTCCGTTCTTTTCATTATAGCATTCTATTTGCTTTCTTAGCTGTGGCTGCACACTGATTAGAGGATTTCAACATATTATCCACGATGATGCCCAGACTCTTTTCATGGGTAGTGATTCCTAATGTGAAACCTTGCATCGGGTAACTGTAATTTGGGTTGTTCTTCCCTAAGCACATAATTTTGCACTTGACCACATTAAATGTCATCTACCATTTATATGCTCAGTCTCCCAATTTTTCCAAGTTCCTCTTGCAATTTTTCAGAATTCTCCTGTGTTTTAACAACTTTGAATAATTTTGTGTCATCTGAAAATTTGATTGCCTCATTCGTTATTCCTATTTCCAGATCATTTATAAATATGTTAAAAAGCTGTGAGCCAAGCACAGATCCCTGCCATCCTCCACTATTCTTCTTTCTCCATTGAGAAAATTGTCCATTTAGCTCTACTCTCTGTTGCCTGTCCTTTAACCAATTCCCAATATGAGGTCTCACCAATACTACACTGCCTCCAATCCCATAACTTTTTAATTTCCTCAAGAGTCTCTCTTGAGGGACCTTTATAAAGGCTTTCTGAAAATTCATATACAGTACATATCAACCAGCTCATCTTCATCTACCTGTGTAAACACATTTTCAAAAGAATATAGAGGCCTGATATTCCATAGCGATAGCTTCTTTCATTTTCTTCTTTAATCCTTAGCTGGCATTTGGGGAGCAGGTCATCCTCTCAACCAGTCTTTTGCATTGAGTGTCAAATGTATGATTTTCTCCCAGTTGGTGAGGGGTCTTACATGTGCACTAGGTGCAAGGAGCTCTTTGCTCTCAGGGAACAAGTCCGATCTCTGGAGGCTAGAGTAGCAGATTTGGTGGACATAAGGAAGATAGAGAGGTACATAAACGAGACCTACAGAGATATAGTCCTGAAGTCCCACCTCCAGTCTGGCAGCATCCCTGTTGCCATGGAAGAGAGAGATCACTTGAAAGGAGAGCATCACCCTGTTCTGGCAGGAAGTGATCCTCTAGCTAGGACCTGTCCTCCATGTGATGTAAAACCCTCTCACACTGAGGAAGTTTCTCCAGGGCCATGTGCCCATGAGGGAAGGGTTAGGACAGCCGTTATAGTTTGTGATTCGATCATTAGGCATGTTGATAACTGGGTGGATAGTGGACATGAGGATCGCCTGGTAACATGCCTGCCTGGTGCAAATGTAGCAGACCTCAAGCGCCACCTAGACAAGGTCTTAGATAGTGCTGGGGAGGAGTCTGCTGTCTCGGTACATGCCGGTACCGATGACATAGGAAAATGTGGTAGGGAGGTTCTGGAGGCTAAATTTAGGCTTTTAGGTAGGAAGTTGAAATCCAGAACTTCCGGGGTAGCATTCTCTGAAATGATTCCCGTTCCACGCACTGGACCCAAAAGGCAGGTAGAGCTCCGGAGTCTCAAATGCGTGGATGAGACGATGGTGCAAGGATGAGGGTTTTGTTTTTTTAAATTCTTTATTTTCGTTTTATAACAACAAAGGAAAAGGAAGACATACAGCTAAAAGACAAATACATAAAGTGTAATACATACACCAAAGTAAACCCCTGCCACCCCCCTCCCCCCTGCTTCTTCTCTAGAAAACTAATCATTCCCGAAGCGGGCGTGTACTTACATTATTGTGTTACGAAACCTAACGGTGATCTGAAACATGATGAGTGCACATTATACAGGCATGTTGGAGCAATGAGCAGATTGTACATAATCATTAAGCATCTGCCATTTAGACAAGCGAGAGTGAGGTTGGGCATGGGGAATAGCTCTCCGAGGTATCTGCTCATATTTACTATATAAGCAGACGAGGTTCCACCATTCATTGACAGTAAGTCGAGAGCTATCCTTCCAATTCCTCGTGATTAAGCAAATGGCTATACCCAGCATGAAATCAAGGAGAAAGCGACCCTTCTTAGGAAGAGAGGGGACCTCCGCCACAGAGCGGAGTCCCACGATCTTCCAAGAGAGAGGTTCGTGAAGGTGTAAGATAAATTGAATACAACCCCAGACCCGCCCCCAATAAACCTGTAGTTGAGGACATTCATAAATAACATGAACGAAGGTTCCCACAGCAGTATGGCAAGACCAACACTGGTCCCCAGCATTTGTGTTCCATTTGGCTATTTTTTCTGGGGTATAAAAGCATCTGTGTGCAAAAAAGAAGAGAGTTTGGGTAACAGAGGCAGACCGGGAAACCCGCACTACTTTGCTCCAGAAAACGCTCCATTGCACAGGGGTTAAAGTGGTTTGCAGTTCGCGCTCCCAGGCTTGTTGGGCTCTAAAAGTGGCCGTGTCTGTACCCTGACATAATATTTTATAAAAGTTAGAGGCTACCCCATGTGTACTACTAATAGAGTGAACTATCTCTAATAGCCCATCCTCAGTAGGGGCAGAGGGCGGCATGATTCGAGCACTTTTGAGGCAGTGTTGAAGCTGCATCAATTGAAAGTAGTGTTTCGCTGGTAACGCAAATTCCTTTTGTAAATCAGAAAAGGTTTTCCAACGAGCTGCAGAGAAAAGCTGTTGGGGTGTCCAGATCCCCCTTGAGTACCAGGGTTTCCATGCTATCGTTCTATTTAGGACTTGAATTCTGGGGTTATTCCATAGCGGGAGTCCGTCCTGAGGACATACGTTCGGGCCCAGTGATAGAATGAGAGTGTTAAAGGCCGCAAGAGTATCGACAATCATTGGTGGATGGCGGGTGTCTACTTGATAGGACATACCGGGGAGATGGGTCAACGGAATTGGACTACTAAGCTCCTCTTCTATGTCAAGCCAAACTGGTCTGCTGTCTGTTGAGGCATCTAGCCATCGGGCACCTTGCTTAAGTAGGAAGGCTTGATGATATCTAAGAAAATCAGGAAATCTGGTACCCCTCTTTCCTTCGCAGACTGTAGTTTTTGTTTAGCTATCCTTGGTGGCTTGCCCTGCCAGAGATAACGGACGAGAAGGCCCTCAATATCTTTATAAGTATGTAGCGGGAGTAAGCATGGCAGCATTTCTAAAATGTAGTTCACTTTGGGGACTATCATCATTTTCACAGTTTCTAAGCGGCCCCACCATGTAAGAGATAAGGGAGACCAACGATTCGTGAGCTCATGGACTTTGGAGACTACCTCTTTGGCATTAAAACTGAGAGTGTCTTCTAAAGGAGAACAGTAATGGACCCCGAGATACTTCACCATGCGGGATTGCCAAAGGAAGGGAAAGGCCTGCATGTCAGCCTCATGTACCCAGCGGTTCAGTGGGAATGCCACAGATTTGGTCCAGTTAATTTTATAGCCCGATAATTGTGAGTATCCATCAATCAGATCCAAGACAGCTGGAACCGAGTCGAGGGATACGAAAAGCATAAGGTCATCTGCATATGCAGAGAGTTTAATCTCCCTATGACTGAAGGGGACACCTCGAATACGTGCGGACTGTCTAATAAGGAGGGCTAGGGGTTCAAGAGCTAGATCAAAGAGCATTGGTGATAGGGGGCAACCTTGACGCGTGCCTCTTTGGAGATTAAATGGCTGAGACTTGATGGCATTTACACAAATACTGGCGACGGGTTGAGTATACATGACTTGGAGATATCGGAGGAAGCCCTCCCCAAAGCCATACCATCGGAGAACTGCAAATAAGAAGGGCCATTCTAGGCGGTCAAAGGCTTTTTCGGCATCCAGGGAAAGACCCACCCATGGATGATCTAGATTGGCAGCACTGGATAGCACATGGCACAAGGTCCGAGCATTGTCAGCAGTTGATCTGCCGGGTATAAAACCGCATTGGTCGGGGTGAATTAGGGTGGCCATCCTGTCAGATAGCCGGGTGGCCAAGATCGTTGCGAAGATCTTATAATCGGCATTAAGTAGGGAGATTGGGCGGTAATTGGCGGTTAGCAGCGGGTCTCTGCCTTCTTTCTCAAATACTACCACATTAGCTGCAGAAAAGGATCCCAAAGAGGATGTATCTACCGCAAGGGCAGTAAAATAGAGTTTGAAATAGGGAACTAAATCTGCACTGAACGTTCTGTAGAATTCGGTCGGGAGACCATCGGGCCCTGCGGCACGGCCCGAGGCTGTTCGTTTTAGGGCAGATTGGATCTCTGAAGTAGAGAAGGGTTCATCCATCGCATCCCTATCATCTTCAGAGAGGGTCGGCCGCTGAATGCCAGAAAGCAATCGCTCGAATGTCTCTGACGAGAACTCACATTCAGATTGATATAGGCGGGTATAGAAATCCCGAAAGAGCTCTACAATGTCGGAGTCTGTGGTCACTATGCCCCCTCCCTGTGGAGCTCGAAGGGCCGCTACGCGTTTGGCTTCTTTTTGACCTTTCAAGGCGTTGGCTAAGAGTCGACCGGCTCGGTTATTTTCACGATAATATGTCCCTCGCTGTAGCTCAATACTCTTAGAAGCTGCAGTTGAGAGGATTGAATTATATTGAAAACGGAGACGCTGTAATCGAATTAATACACATGGATCAGAACGTGAAGTTAGAACTCGTTCGCCTGCTTTTATTTGTTGGTCTAGTATGAGTAGCTGCTGTTTGCGTTGTTTTCGCAGGCGGATTTGATAGCTAGTGATCGTTGCTCGAATGGCCGCTTTGAAGCCCTCCCACCAAGCCCATTTCGCAGTATCCTGGGGTAGATTAAAATGGAAGTAATCCTGTATGGCTGCTCGAATTTCTAACTGGAACTCTGGCTGAGTTAACAGGGCTCTATCAAAGAACCAGGCCCCCGAATTCCCTTGGGGTGCATTAGTGTGTAATTGAAAGGAAATGGCAGCATGATCTGAAATATGTTGGGAGTGAATCTTTGCAGTGTCCACCTGAGGAACTAACAGTTTTGATATTAGAAAGAAGTCTATGCGAGACTGGGATTTATGAGGGGAAGAGAAGAAGGTGAAGTCAAGCTCATTGGGGTGTAGTAACCTCCATAGATCAACTAAAGCAAGATCTTTGATCAGGGAGGTAAGCGTGGTGTGACTCTTGGGGGGACCACTTGTCCTAGGCGGCTGTTTGTCAATCAGGGGATCAAGGACTAGATTGAAATCCCCCCCAATTATCAATGAAGTATTAGCAGAGGCCTGCGCAACCTGAGCAATGGTAGCAAAAAAGGCAGGGTCGTCCACATTAGGAGCGTAAAGGCATATACATGTAACTTCAAGGCTACCTATCTGGAGGTGAACTCTGGACCATCTACCTTCTGTATCTGAGCTAGTCGCAATAATAGTAGCATGCAAAGATTTCCTAACCAGTATGGCAACCCCACATTTCTTAGAAACGGCTGGGGAATAGGCGGCCACCATGTAAGGTTTAATATTGAGTTTAAGAGTTTCCTTCGAATTTAAATGCGTTTCTTGGAGAAAAATCAGATCCGCAGCTTCCTGACTTAGGTAGCTTAGGATTTTCTTCCGTTTTATCGGATTATTGATCCCTTTTACGTTCAATGAGAAAATCTTACATGGTGCCATCAATCAGTAATAGACATTTTAGGTAAGGGCGCTTGAAAACATACAACATAATCAGGATCTGTGCAACAATGACATAATCACCAAGTATTCTGGCTAATACACCCCATATTGAAAAGTATGTACCAAAGTATCTTAGAGAAGAAGCAAAACCCCCAAAGAATATGGCGACCATATGTCTGCGGGAGGAGGCCCTAGAGAGGAAATGGAAAGACATGAAGAAAAAGAAAAGAAACACCAGAGTCCATAATTAACACTGTCTCTGATACTCATCGAGGCTACTGTGGGTAGATGGAGTCGGGTCACAGATATCATCAAAAGTAAGGCAACAAACTGCCCTCGCCAGACTCTTTGCTGGGCTGCGGCAGATCCAATATGGCAGGTACAGCGGATATGAGAATACTTGCAGGAGTATTCTGGAAGTCAGCGCATCAAGTCGGCTTCTTTGGAATCCAAAAACTCCGCTAGTAGATCAGGGTCCTCAAATGTTCTTGTCTGATTGTGAAGCGTGACTCGGAGCTTGGCCGGGTACATCAGGCCATAGCGTGCTTGTAGTTGTTGAAGCCTCGGCCGGAATTCCAGAAAGCGCTTTCGGCGGTCGACCGTGGGTTTAGCCAAGTCGGGATAGAAGGAGATCTTGTGGCTCTCAAACTCCATATGGCCCTTTGCCCGAGAGGCATTTAGAATTTGCTCAACGTGTTGATATCTCAAAAGTCGAAAAATGATAGGCCACGGGGTCTTCCTGTTGAGCGTTATGCTTGTAGGTACACGATGAGCGCGATCGATCTCCAAATCTTTGGTAAAGGTGATTTGGAGCAGGGAAGGGAGGATTTTGCATAAAAACTCTTTCATGTCTCCCGATTCCGCTCCCTCCGGTATGCCCACGAGCCGTATGTTGTTGCGGCGCGCTCTATTATTGCCATCTTCCACTTCTTTCTGCAAGGCCCGCACTTGACGTTCAACTTTGTCGAGTTTGGACAACCGGGCCGTATGGGAGTCCAATATGCTCTCCATTTTGTCCTGACGCGAAGAAAGCCCCTCTAGCTTGCCTTGCAGCACACCAAAATCTTCCCGCAGCGCTCGGAGTGCTTCACCGTTTGACTGCACGAGGTCCTTGACCCCTCTAATCTCTGCGAGGATTTCCTGCTGCATTTCGGGGCCCTCGCGCACGGCCAGCCCCTTCTGCGGGGACGGAGGTTCAGTTTTGGAGCGTTTGCCGTGAGAAGCCGCTGGAGATCCAAATTCCAGGCACGTGGGTTTGGTCCCCGCCATCTCACCAATGTGCCCCGGTAAGATCAGAGTAGAAGTTCCAAGTATGTATGGTGTTAATTCAGGATTCTGAGTAGGCCTCTCGGGAGCCTCAGCGTTATGCGACCATCCCGCTGGATATCAGGCTCCGCCCCCCCAGGATGAGGGTTTTGGATTTGTTAGGAACTGGGGAACATTCTGGGGAAAGGAAGGGCTCTTCCGAAGGGATGGGCTTCACCTTAACCGGGATGGAAGAAAGCTGCTGGCATTAACCTTTAAAAAGGAGATAGAGCAGCTTTTAAACTAGATAATAGGGGAGAGCCAACAGTCACCGAAGAGCACATGGTTCAGAACAATATATCCTTGAAGGATACTACCAAAAGAATGAAGTTAGGGCTTATCAGCAGCGAAGTTCCAATAAACACAAAAGTAGCCCAAATGCCCTTGTGTACGGAGCAAACAGAGCTTAAAGATTCCAAATTACCCCTGTCTACCTATAACCAGATTAATATGAATGAAATACAGTCTCTAAAATGCTTGTATGCAAATGCTAGAAGTCTAACAAATTAGATGGGAGAGATAGAATTTATAGCACTAAATGAGAGGTTAGATATGATTGGTATCTCAGAGACATGGTGTAAGGAGGACAACCAGTGGGACACTGTGATATCTAAGTATAAACTATATAGCAATGATAGAACTGATCAAATTGATGGAGGGTTGCACTCTATGTTAGAGAGGGCATTGAGTCACAAAGGATTAAAGTGTGGCAGGAAACAAAATGTGCTGTAGAATCTCTATGGATTGAAATTCCATGTAAAAAGGGGAAAGCAATGGCAGTGGGGGTGTATTATTGACTGCCTTGCCAGAATGAACAAATGGATGATTTCTTAGTGAGAAGAGGAAGGGCAAAAGTGGTATTGTCAGACTCAAGGGTGAAGGGGAGGAATATGTAGAAGCTGATGAGGATAAAGCAGAATTGCTTAAAAAATATTTCTGTTCTCTGTTCACATATGAAGAACCAGGAACAGGACCTCAGAAAACACCCACAAACAGGAACAGAAGTGAGGGGCATTTTGAACAATTTTCAGAAGACTTAGTTCATGAGAAGCTAGCTAAACTTAACCCTTTCCAGGCTGAGCCCAAAACTCTCGGGATCCAAAATTCTGACTAAATATTCCTATCAAATGGTATATAATACATGACCATAGCAGAAGGAAAATCACTATTAGAACATATTGAATAAGACAGGTACAATTTTCCTGAAATATGCAAAAATTAACCCGGCTGCAGAATGTGGATTAAAAATTTAAAGTAGACCTTCAAAGACAAAGAGATGGGACTAGATGGGATACACCCTAGAATACTGAGGGAACTTGGGGACGTTCTAGCAGCTTCATTGACTGACCTTTTCAATTCCTTGTTGGAGTCAGGAGTGGTGCCAAAGGACTGGAGAGAGGCTCATGTGGTGCCTTTACACAAAAGCAGAAATAAGAATGTGGTTGAAAATTACAGGCCGGTTAGTTTAACTTCGGTGTTGAGTAAATTATTGGAAGCGCTGCTGAAAGAGAAAATAGTGAGATTTCTGGAGTACAGTGGATTACAGGATCCGAGGCAGCATGGATTCACCAGAGGCAGGTCTTGTCAGACAAATCTGACTGATTTCCTTGACTGAGTGACCAGGGAGTTGGTCCAAGGGAGAGCCCTAGATGTGGTGTATTTATATTTCAGTAAAGCCTTTGACACCGTTCCTCACAGGCGACTTATAAACAAACTGAGCACCCTAGGGATGGACCCTAAAGTTACTTCTTGGGTTAGAAATTGGTTGAGTGGGAGGCAAAAAGAGTACAGGTAAATGGAGCTCACTCTGAGGAGAAGGAAGTTACCAGTGGTGTTCCCCTGGGATCTGTCCTTGGTCCAATTCTTTTTAACATCTTTGTTAGTGATATAGAGGAAGGGCTGTCGGGTAAGGTTTGCCTCTTTGCGGATGGTACCAGGAAGATATAGATAACATGAAGAGGGATCTAGCTAAGTTTGAAGAATGGTCTAGAATTTGGCAGCTGGGATTTAATGTTAAAAAGTGCAAAGTCATGCATTTGGTCTGCAGCAATCCAAAAGAGCAATAAAGTATAGAGGGTGAAGTTCTTTTGTCCACTAAAGAAGAGCAGGACCTAGGCGTGGTTGAGTCTGATGATCTTAAAGTAGCTAAACAGGTAGAAAAGATGACGACAAAAGCTAGACGGATGCTTGGGTGCATACGGAGAGGAATGGCTAGCAGAAAAAAGGAGGCGATAGTGCCTCTGTATAAATCTTTGATGTGACCTCATTTGGAGTATTGTGTGCAATTCTGGAGACCACACCTTCAAAAGGATATAAACAGGATTGGAGTCTGTACAGAGGGTGGCTACTAAAATGGTTAGTGGTCTTCATTATAAAGCATATGAGGACAGACTTAAGGATCTTAATATGTACACCTTAGAGAAAAAGCGGGATAGAGGTGATATGATTGAGACGTTTAAATACATCTGTGGCATAAATGCACAGTGGTAGAGCCTCTTTCGATTGAAAGCAAGTTCTGCTATGAGGGAACATGAGATGAGGGTGAAAGGGGATAGATTCAGGAGTGATATGCAGAAATATTTCTTTATGGAAAGAGTGGTGGATTCATGGAATAGTCTCCCATTGGAGGTGGTAAAATGAGGACAGTATCTGAATTCAAAAAAGCATGGGACAAACACAGAGGATCTCTAAAGGAAAAAAGGGGACTGTTGTAGTTGTTGACATGGAAGGACAGACTAGATAGGCCATGTGGCCATTTTCTGTCATCATTTTTCTATGTTCCTGTTTCTATGAAATGCTCAAAGAAATCAGGGAAGCTAACAAAAGTTACAGCACAGTATGGGTGATTTCAATTACCCCAGTATTGACTGGGTCAGTGTCACGGCAGGACATGCTAAGGAGATAAAGTTTCTAGATGAAATAAATGACTGCTTCCTGGAGCAGTTGGTTCATGAACCAACCAGAGGGGAAGCCATTATGGACATAGTCCTTAGTGGAGCACCAGATCTGGTGCAAGAGATAGGGGTGTTGTGGACACTTGGCAATAGTGATCATAGCATGATCGCATTTGATTTAATTAATGGAGGAGGGATGGTAAGGAAATCCACAGTACTACCTTTTAACTTTCGAAAGGGAGACTATGATAAAATGAGGAAAATAGTAAAAAAAAAAAAAAAAGGAGTGGTTGCAAAGGTTAAAGACTTACATCAAGCTTGGGTTTTGTTTAAAAAAACTATCTTGGAAGCCCGGACCAGCTATATATTCCACGCTTAAGAAAAGTGGAAGGAAGTCCAAAAAACTGCCAGCATGGTTTAAAGGTGAGGTCAGAGAGGCTGCTGATGCCAAAAAAGCATCTTTCAGAAAATGGAAAAAAGAGCCAAATGATGAAAACTGGAATATGCACAAGCACTGGCAAGTTAAATGCAAGGCATTGATAAGGCAGGCAAAAAGAGAATTTGAGAAGAAGCTTCCTGTGGAAGTAAAAACACATAATAAAGACTTTTTGAAGTACATTTGTAGCAAAAAACTTGTGAGAGAGTCAGTTGGACCATTAGATGATAGAGGGGTAAAAGGGGTATTAAGAAGGGACAAGGCCATAGCAGAGAGACTGAATGAATTCTTTGTTACCCATGACTGAAGTGTTATTTAAAGGTGAAACTGCAGAAGAATTGAAAGAAATATTGATACACTGGGAAGATGTATTACAACTATTTGATAAACTGAAGAGTAGCAAATCATTAAAATCATCTGTAATACCTAAAGATTGGAGGATGGCCAATGTAACGCCAATTTTTAAAAAGGGTTCCAGTGGTGATCCAGGAAATTACAGACCGGTGAGCCTGACATCAGTATCTAGAAAAATAATAGAAACCATAATAAAGAGCAAAATTATTGAACATGTAGATAGTCTGGCTTAACGGGAGGAAAGCCAACATGGCTTTAGACAATGTCTTGTCTTACTAATCTGTTATGTTTTTTTGAAGGTGTGAATAAACAGGTAGACAAAGGTGAGTCAGTTTATATAGTATATCTGGACTTTCAGAAAGCCTTTGATAAGGTCGCTCATCAGAGACTTTTGGCAAAACTAAAAAGTCATGGAATTGGAGGCAGTGTACTATTGTGGATCAGGAACTGGTTAAAAGATAGAAAGCAGAGGTTAGGGCTAAATGGCCAATTTTCTCAGTGGAGAAAGGTGAATAGTGGAGTACCCCAGGGATCGATGCTGGGTCCACTGCTTTTTTTTTTTTTTCCGTTTTAAACCTCTTTATTAAGGTAAAAAAAGGTAATACAAAGCAAATAAAACAATATACATACAGAATATATCATACCAAATAACAACTCTCAGCCCACAATATGGAGTGTGAAAATACTTAAGAAATTGAACTAAGGGATTATCCCAGCATGGATTGGACAAATAAATGGACTCCATTAACTTAGCAAGAGCTCCCAAAAACTAAAAGAAGATACCATTAGCTTATTTCAACACCAACCCCTTCAGAAAGGTCTCCAATTGAAGAGAATCAAAGAAAATATAAGATTTACCTTGATACACAATAATACATTTACAGGGATACTTTAACATAAAAGTAGCTCCTAAAGCCAGAACCCGAGGTCTAAGTAAGAACATAAGAACATAAGAAATGCCATACTGGGTCAGACCGAGGTCCATCAAGCCCAGTATCCTGTTTCCAACAGTGGCCAATCTAAGTCATACGTACCTAGCAGTTTCCCCAAAAGACACAGGTTCTGCAGTGCTTGTACTAGGTCAAGCATTGATATCCTGGGTCCCTTTTTAATAGCGGTTTATGGACCTTTCCTCCAGGAACTTGTCCAAACCTTTTTTAAACCCAGCTATACTAACAGCCCTTACTACATCCTCCGGTAACAGATTCCAAAGTTTGATTACACGTTGAGTGAAGAAATATTTTCTCTTATTTGTCTTAAATAGTTTACCCCGTAGCTTCATTACATGTCCCCTAGTACTTCTATATTCTGATAGCGTAAACAATTGATCCACGTTTATCCGTTCCACTCCATTCATTAATTTATAGACCTCTATCATATCTCCCCTCTGCCGTCTCTTTTCCAGGTTAAAGAGCCCTAACCTTTTTAGCCTCTCTTCATAGGAGTAGCCTTCCATCCCCTTCACCAATTTGGTGGCTCTTCTCTGTACTTTTTCTAATAACTCTATGTCCTTTTTAAGATAGGGTGACCAGAATTGCACACAATATTCAAGGTGCGGTCGTACCATGGAGCGATACAGAGGCATTATAATATCCTTTGTTTTATTCTCCATCCCTTTCCTTATGATACCTAGCATTCTATTTGCTTTCTTGGCCGCCGCTGCACACTGGGCGGAGGGTTTTAACATGTTATCCACGATGACTCCTAAATCTTTTTCCTGGGTGGTGGTTTCTAATGTGGAGCCTTGCATCGTGTAACTATAGTAAAAGAAAGGCTTTCTGTTTTACTTGTGTAATGCGACACACATTGGGAAATATCTGGATCACCTGACCAAAATATTTTTCCTGACGAAATTTAAAATAAGTGCGCAAAACTAAATCTTTATCTTTCTCTAATGCAAATGTTACAAGCAAAGTTGCACGAGTTGAAATCTCCTCAATAGAAGTCTCCAAAAATTCAGATAAGTCTAAACTAGGTACATTCAACTGATCTACTTCTCCCTGAACCGGACCACCTGACTCAGAATCCAACATCCTATGTTGGGTCCGCTGCTTTTTGACATACACATAAATGACCTGGAAAGTGGAATAACGAGTGAGGTTATCAGATTTGCAGATGACACAAAACTATTTAAAGTTGTTAAAACCCATGATGGTTGTGGAAAATTGCAAGAGAATCTTGATAAATTGGAAGACTGGGCATCCAAATGGCAGATGAAATTTAATGTGGACAAGTGCTAAGTAATGCACCTAGGAAAGAACAACCCAAACTATGGTTACACGATGCAAGGTTCCACATTAGGAACCATCACCCAGGAAAAAGGTTTTAGGTGTCATCATGGATAACATGTTAAAACCCTGCACCCAGTGTGTAGCAGCGGCCAAGAGAGCAAATAGAATGCTAGATATCATAAGGAAAGGAATGGAGAATAAAACAAAGGATATTATAATGCCTCTGTATTGTTCTATGGTGCGACCGCACCTTGAATATTGTGTGCAATTCTGGTCACCATATCTTAAAAAGGATCTAGCATTATTAGAAAAGGTACAGAGAAGAGCCACAAAAAATGGTAAAAGGGATGGAAGGATACCCCTATGAAGAGAGGCTGAAAAGGTTAGGACTCTTCAACATGGAAAATAGATGGCTGAGGGGAGATATGAGATCTATAAATTAATAAATGGAGTTGAACAGCTAAACGTAAATCGATTGTTTACATCATAAGAATATAGAAAGACTAAAGGACATGCAATGAAGTTACAAGGTAAACTATTTAAGACTAATAAGAGAAAATATTTTTTCACTCAACGTGAAATCAAACTCTGGAATTTGTTACCAGAGGATGTAGCAAAAGCTGTTAGTGTAGCTGGGTTTAAAATAGGTTTGGAGAAGTTACTGGAGGAAAGGTCCATAAACCATTATTAAAAGGGACCCAGGATATCACTGCTTGACCCAATACAAGCATTGTGGAACCTGTGTCTTTTGGGGAAACTGCTAGGTTCTTATGACAGCCACTATTGGAAACAGGATACTGGGCTTGATGGACCTTGGTCTGACCCAGTATGGCATATCTTATGTTCTTATGTAACATGCAGGTGATCTGCAATGCACAGGTGGAGATAACTGATGTCTTCAAGGTTTCCAGGTTCCTACAACAATGTATATATCCTGAATCACTCTGGCATCTACAAGAGGTTTGAGAGCAGAAAAATCACCAGTGGGTGGCTCCTAGATAAGTCTTTCACCAGTTTACCTCATAACACAGACATGCATAGGCTAGCGGGTCCCAATTATTCAGGGTAGTTGCAGCACTTGGTAGAAGCCATGCTTGCAGTGCCTGTCTAGTACATGAAACACCCTGCTGAAATATCCTAATTTAATTATTTACATTCTCTTATATACCATGCTATTCTGCATCAGTGTGGTTTACATTGAACAAACTGAAATTACATTGAACAGGGCATTATAACTTGGAGATATCTATTTTACAGGGAGCTTGGGCTATAGAGGGTTAAGTGGCTTGCCCAAGACCACAAGGAGCACCTGTGGGACTAGAAACCCCAGTCCTTCCGGCCCAAGGTTGCTGTCCTCTAGTGGGATTTGAACACCCGACCTTCTGGCCTGAAGTACCTTGCCCCAACCACTAGGCCACTCCTCCACTCCTCTAATATGTGTCCTCTCTCTCTCTCCACCCATGCAGGTGACAGAGGGGGGTTCCAGACATTCATAGTTGCACTGCACACAGAGGCAGAGGAGTGGTACAACAGAATCCACAAACATACCCCCTGTACAGTCACAAATAATTGAGAGAACATTCGGCCAATTTGAAAGCCAATTTAATTTCCTGAATTGATCCAGGGGTGAGTTCCTCTCCATCTCAACCAGGGTATGTCAGATATTCATGGTCTGCTGTCTTCATTATAAAGCATATGATGACGGACTTAAGGATCTTAATATGTACACTTTAGTGGAAAGGCAGGATAGAGGTGATATGATTGAGATGTTTAAGTACCTCCGTGGCATAAATGTTCAGGGAGAGAGCCTCTTTCAATTGAAAGCAAGTTCTGCTACGAGGGGACATGGGATGAGGATGAAGGGGGATAGATTCAGGAGTGATATGCGGAAATATTTCTTTACGGAAAGAGTGGTGGATCCGTGGAATAGTCTCCCAGTGGATGTGGTAGAGATGAGGACAGTATCTGAATTCAAAAAAGCATGGGACAAACACAGTGGATCTCTAAAGGTAAAAAGGGGACTGTTGTAGTCGTTGATATGGAAGGACAGACTAGATAGGCCATGTGGTCTTTTTCTGTCATCATATTTCTATGTTTCTATGCTGCATGCTCCACAATCTGGCTTTGAAGTGGCAACAACCTCTGCCTGAAGAACAATAAACTGCTGAACAGGCCCAAGGCAGAAGTATTTTGGCAATATGTACCAACTGGGCATGGCAGCAAGAGACAAATTCTCCCACAGGCACTTCATGTATAGGTAGGTGTTTATTTGCCCAAACTATAAACATATACATGAGAGTTTCCATTCACCACCATTCTTCCTCCCATCTCTGTGCCCAATCCTGCCCTGAACCCGACCACCACTGCCCCACTCCTGCCTAGCTCCTGCCCTATGCAACAGCCATCCCCATCCCCATCTACTACCACTAATAATAATAATCATTTGTATAGTGCTACTAGGCATACTCAGTGCTGTATGTATACAGGTAATAGAGAGTCCCTCTCAACAGAACTTACAATCTAATTAAGACAGACAGAATAGCAAACTGGGGACTAGGGTAAATCTAAGGGAATGGTAAAGATACACATAGTCAGGGGCGGCCCAAGGGGGGTGCGGGGCCATGTGCGGAGACTCGGTGCGGGGCCTCATTTGCATAAGTGGCCTTATTTGCATAAATATTTGCATAATGTTACCATACACTAACTTTTAGTAAACATGTCTCTTAATGAGTGTATGGATAAAGAAAGACTAAAAGATTTCTACATTACTATAATCCAGTGCCAACCGCCAGGCACATTAGGAACTACTACAAACGCTGCCCATTTAGAACCCATAGCAAACCCGCTGTATCCTGACAGCATTACCAGGACTCACAAAGCACCAGACCCTACCTATCAAAAGGAAACACTGCAAATATTAAACCAGTACATTTCAGAGAATACTGGGGAAAGAGAACAAGTGGCAATGTCAAATAGGAATTACATAAACAGAATACCTCAGCTCAGTTACACATGCAGAACATAGACCATCACCAAACAAGGAATCGCAATTTAGAAACAGGAAGGCAATAATTAAACTGGGAACCCCAAAAGCCAAACTTGGAATGTACAACAACACTGTAGAAATAAAACTATAAATCAATTTCCTCTTGTACCAAACAAAGCGCAGACGTTAATAATGCACATTTCCCAGAGCTTTCATATTCCAGTTAATAAATTCAAAATAAAGAGATATATTTCTACCTTTTGTGCATTTTTTTTCAGTTGCAATTGCTCCAGCCACTTTCTTCTGGTTTCTTCATGTTTTCTGCTAACTCTCCATCGTCTGCTGTCCATTTGTCCTTTCTTCTCTCTTCTAGTTTTCTTTCCATCCTCTCTCTCTACATCTGCTTTAACATACTAATCTTTATCCTTTTGCTCTTTCCTCATTCTTATTTCATCCACACAAATTTTACCCCTCCATCCTCAATCCCCACTTACTCTCCCAATACCCGGCCAATTGTAGATTTTTCATCCCTCCCACACAAAATATTTTTCCCCTCTCCATTTTACTCTCCCAGCCCCATCCCATTCTAATCCTCCCCCAACATCAGCTCCCTTCTAGTTCCAGTCTCACCCAGCATCCATTCCCTTCTAGTCCCTGCATCAGCCCATTTCCAGTCCTAGCCCCCCATCAACCCATTTCCAGTCCTAGCTCCCCCATCCATTTTCAGTCTGAGTCCCTTCATCAGCTCATTTCCAATCCTAGCCCCCCATCAGCCCATTTCTAGTCATTTCCTAGCCCCACCATCAGCCCATGTCAAATCCTAGCTCCCCTCCACTCAGCCCAATTCCAGTCCAAGCCCCCCCATAAGCCTACTTCCAGTTCTAGCCCCTCCATGAGTCCATTTCAATTCAAGCCCCCACCACAGCCCATTTCCAATCTTAGCTCCCCCCAACAGCCCATTTCCAGTCCTATCCTAGCTGCTCCATCAGCCCATTTTCAGTTCTAGCTCCCTTCCCTCACAGCCCATTTCCATTCCAAGCTCCCTCCCCATCAGCTATTTGCAGTTCAAGCCTCCCCGTCCACTCAGTCCATTTCCAGTCATAGCAATCCCCCAACCCATTACCAGTCCTAGCCCCCCATCAACCCATTTTCAGTTTAAGCCCCCCCTATAACCCATTACCAGTCCTAACCCCCCATCAGCCCACTTCCAGTCTTAACCCCGTCAGCCCATTTCCAGTCAGCCCCCCATAGCCCATTGCCAGTCCTAACCCCCCCCATCAGCCCACAGCCCATTACTAGTCCTAACCACATCAGCCCACCTCAAGTCCTAACCCCTCCCCATCAGCCCTTTTCCTGTCCTAGCGCCCCCATAGCCCATTAGCAGTCCTAACCCCCCCCATAGCCCATTAGCAATCCTAACCCCCATCACCCTATTTCCAGACAGCCCCCATCAGCCCACAGCCCATTACCAGTCTTAACCCCCCCAGCCCATTTCCAGTCCTAACCCCCCATCACCCCATTTCCAGTCAGCCTCCATCAACCCCCAGCCCATTACCAGTCTTAACCCCCCCAGCCCATTTCCAGTCCTAACCCCCCCATCACCCCATTTCCAGACAGCCTCCATCAGCCCCCAGCCCATTACCAGTCTTAACCCCCCCCGCCCCTTACCATTCATAACCCCCCCAGCCCATTTCCCGTCCTAAACCCCCCCCCCAGCCCATTTCCAGTCAGCCTCCATCAGCCCCAGCCCATTAGCAGTCTTAACCCCCCCTAGCCCATTTCCAGTCCTAACCCCCCCCAGCCCATTTCCAGTCCTAACCCCCCCTCACCCCATTTCCAGTCAGCCTCCATCAGCCCCAGCCCATTAGCAGTCTTAACCCCCCCCCAGCCCATTTCCAGTCAGCCTCCATCAGCCCCAGCCGTTTAGCAGTCTTAACCCCCCCTCCCCCATTTCGCGTCCTTTCCCCCCCTCCTGCCCATTTCCCTTCCTAACACCCCCTTGCACATTTCCAGTCCTTACCCCCCCCCTTGCACATTTCCAGTCCTAACTCCCCCCTTGCACATTTTCAGTCCTAACTCCCCCCCCCCTGCACCTTTCCTGTCCTAACCCCCCCGCCTGCACCTTTCCCGTCCTAACCCCCCCCTTGCACATTTCCAGTCCTAACCCCCCCTTGCACATTTCCAGTCCTAACTCCCCCCCTTGCACATTTCCAGTCCTAACCCCCCTTGCACATTTCCAGTCCTAACCCCCACCCCTTGCACATTTCCAGTCCTAAGCCCCCCTTGCACATTTCCAGTCCTAACCCCCCCCCTTGCACATTTCCAGTCCGAACCCCCCCTCACCCCATTTCCAGTCAGCCTCCATCAGCCCCAGCCCATTAGCAGTCTTAACCCCCCCTAGCCCAGTTCCAGTCCTAACCCCCCCCCAGCCCATGTCCAGTCCTAACCCCCCCTCACCCCATTTCCAGTCAGCCTCCATCAGCCCCAGCCCATTAGCAGTCTTAACCCCCCCAGCCCATTTCCAGTCAGCCTCCATCAGCCCCAGCCCATTAGCAGTCTTAACCCCCCCTAGCCCATTTCCAGTCCTAACCCCCCCTCCAGCCCATTTCCAGTCCTAACCCCCCCTTGCACATTTCCAGTCCTAACCCCCCCCTTGCACATTTCCAGTCCTACCTCCCCCCCCTTGCACAGTTCCAGTCCTAACCCCCCCCCTTGCACATTTCCAGTCCTAAACCCCCCCCCTTGCACATTTCCAGTCCTAACCCCCCCTTGCACATTTCCAGTCCTAACTCCCCCCCTTGCACATTTCCAGTCCTAACCCCCCCCTTGCACATTTCCAGTCCTAACCCCCACCCCTTGCACATTTCCAGTCCTAACCCCCCATCACCCCATTTCCAGACAGCCTCCATCAGCCCCCCCCCTTCCCTTCCCTTCCGGCAAATTAAAAAAAAACCAAAAAAACCTGGCTCTAGCTGCTGCCGCTGCCGCGTCCGTCGCAGCAGCGGCAGAATGGCGTGTCCCGCGGGGCCCCCTCTCCTCGTCGAGCCCTCTGCAAGGCATTTCAGATTCGCGAAGGGAGAGTGCTCCCGCGCGTCTCTGTAAAGCCCGCAGGGGCTAATGGGAAATTTCCCATCAGCCCCTCGCGTCTAAAGGGGCAGATGGGAAATTTCCCATTAGCCCCTGCGGGCTTTACAGAGACGCGAGGGAGCACTCTCCCTTCGCGAATCTGAAAGCCCTTGCAGAGGGCTCGACGAGGAGAAGGGGCCCCGCGGGACACGCCATTCTGCCGCTGCTGCGACGGACGCGGCAGCAGCCAGAGACAGGTTTTTTTTTAAATGTAATTTTAAAAAAAAGCAGAATGTTCTTTGCGCGGGGCCCCCTGAAACGCGGGGCCCTGTGCAAAAAACATTCTTGCTCAATGGACGGGCCGGCCCTGCACATAGTACTACTACTACTGTTTATCATTTGTATAGTGCTACAAGGCATACGCAGTGCTGAACATGTACAAGAGACAGTACCTTCTCATCAGAGCTTACAATCTAATCAAGACAGACCACACAACAACTGGGGAGTTGGATAATTCAAGGGGAATGGCAAGATACAGATACACAATAAGCAGGAGAATAAAGGGATCAGGAGGCAAACATAGCCTCAAAGAGGTGGGGTTTAGCCTGGATTTGAATAGGGCCAGAGAAGGAGTTTGACATACTAACATGGGTAGTTTGTTCTAAGCATATACAGTAGAGCAGCAAGATGGAATGAGTGAAGTCTGGAGTTGGCAGTGACAGAGAAGGGCACAGGTAAAAGGGATCTGTTAGAAGAGTGGAGTTCCCAGGGAGAGGTGTAAGGAGTGATAAAAGAGGAAAGGAAGCGAGGAGCTGCAGAATGAATACACTTATAAGTCAATAGGAGAAGTTTGAATTGAATGCAGAAATGGATGGAGAACCAGTGAAATGATTTCGGAAGAGAGATTATATGAGCATAGTGAGACTGGACAAAGATTAGCTGTGTGACTGAGTTCTGAACAGACTGGAGGAGAGCGAGATGATTTTTTGGGAAACCGGAAAGCAGCATGTTGCAATATGGGAGGTGGCTAGAGAATGGCTAAGAGTCTTAGGGGCTTGTTTACAAAGCCGCGGTAGCGGTTCGCGATCGTTATCGGAGCCGCAGCCCCATTGATTTCAATGGGGCCGTGGCTCCGATAACGACCACGAACCGCTGCCGCGACTTTGTTAACAAGCCCCTTAGTGTGTTCAGAAAGGAAGGGGCAAATTTTACTGATATTATTGAGGAAGAAATGGCAGGTTTTAGCTATCTGTTGGATGTGTTCAGAGAAGGTGAGAGAAGAGTCAAAGATGACCCCAAGGTTGCGAGCTGAGAAAACAGGGAGAAGTAGAGTGTTATCCACAGAGATGGAGGAAGGGGGGGAGGTGGCTTTAGGGGGAAAGATAAGGAACTCTGTTTTAGCCATGTTCAATTCAGATGGCGGTGGGACATCCAGGCAGCAATATCAGATAAGCAAGCTGAGATACAGGCATAGATTCCTGGGGAAATTTTAGTTCTTAAGAGGTAAATTTAAGAGTCATCAGCATAAAGATGATACTGAAAACCATGAGAGAAGATGAGTATACCAAGGGACTGAGTATAGAGAGAGAAAAGGAGAGGTCCCAAGACAGAGTCCTGAGGTACCTCAACCAAGAGTGGGATGGGAGTACAGGAAGATCCACCAGAACATATAATAAAGGTGTGATGGAAGAGATAAGAAGAAAAATAGGCCAGAACAGGGTATCAAGGATAAAGTTGTGATCAACAGTGTCAAAAGCAGCAGAAAGGTCAAAAAGGAGGAGGCTAAGAAGGTTGGGGCTCTTCAACCTGGAAAAGAGATGGCTGAGGGGAGATATGATAGAGGTCTATAAATTAATGAATGGAGTGGAATGGGTAAACGTAGATCGATTGTTTATGTTGTCAGAATATAAAAAGACTAGGGGACATACAATGAAGCTACAGGGTAACATATTTAAGACTAATAAAAGAAAATATTTTTTCACTCAACGTGTAATCAAACTCTGGAATTTGTTACCGGAGGATGTAGTAAAAGCTGCTAGTGTAGCTGGGCTTAAAAAGGTTTGTACAAGTTCCTGGAGGAAAGGTCCATAAACTATTATTAAAAGGGACCCAAGACATCACTGCTTGACCCAATACAAGCATTGAGGAACCTGTGTCTTTTGGGAAGACTGCTAGGTACTTATGACCTAGATTGGCCACTTTTAGAAACAGGATACTTGGCTTGATGGACCTTGGTTTGACCCAGTATGGCATATCTTATGTTCTTATGTTCTTATGGATTGACTAAATGCTCTTGGATTTGGCAAGGAACAAGTCATTTGAGACTTTGGCAAGAACAGTTTCTGTACAATGTAGAGGAGTAAAACCACATTACAGTGGATCCAGAAGGCCTAGAGAAGACAGAAAGTCCACACAACAGTGCTGAACTGCACATTCAAGGAGTTTAGAAGCAAAGGCGAGGAGGGATATGGGCCAATAATTAGAAGGACAGGTAGGGTCTAGTGAAGGTTGTTTGAAGGCTGCAGGAACAGTTGCGGTGGAAAACAATAGGATGAGGATATGACAGATGGAAGGGATGCAGGACTACAAAAGGGGACTGTTACTTCTGGAGAGAGATCTGCAATTGTGAATATATACTTCTGGGAAATTTCTGTAAGGAATTCTTTGTATTAAAGCTAATTAATCTGTGAACCCACTATTTTTTGTTAAATCAGTCAGGGCCTAGTAGCAGCAGTTTACATTTAAATTTAAATAGTCCCACTCAAATAACGAGCACCTCAACAATAATAGTCCCACTCGAATAACGAGCACCTCAACAATAATAGTAGTCAACTAGGCAAGCCCTCGCAACAGGCGTCCCCTACAATGTAAACACCAAACATTATCCTTTCTCAGTACACCTCATATGTATATAGTGTACCCTTTTTCCATGTTGCATTTCCTGTTTAATGTAATGACCAGACATATTTAAGTTGTCGGATGTTTCTGTTCCATGTGAACCGCGCTGATTGTAAATAGTGCGGTATATAAGAAATATAAATAAATAAATAAATAAATAAAACACAGAAGAGAACTTTCTGGTTACATATCATACCTAGCAGAGAGCTTGTAGTTTAAATTTAATAGTCACTCAGGACCTAGCATCAGCAAAGTACTTTTAGTTTAAATTTAAAACACAGAAGAGAGCTTTCTGGTTAAATTTAGAACCCAGCAGAGAGCTTGTAGTTTAAATTTCATAATAAGTTAGAGCCTAGTAGCAGCAAAAAACTATAATTTAAATAAGAATATAGATTAGCACAAAAGGCAAAACAGGGTCAGTACTCTTTGAAGAGCTAATAAAGTCTTCTAGAGACCTTCACAAAGAGGCCTTCTACCTAGGTGGCATACCTGTGAAATTTTTTCAATAGGTGTTAACACCAGGTGGCAGGACAAAAGTCTATTTTGAAAGACTCCTTCTATTCAAGCAAGGACTGGTAATCATCCAGGAAGTTAGTCACAGCTTACCTCAGCAGCACAGGCATAAATAGCTCAACAAGAGCTCTGTGATCTTCAGTTTTGCAGGACTACAAAAGGGGACTGTTACTTCTGGAGAGAGATCTGCAGTTGTGAGTATATACTTCTGGGAATTTTCTGTAAGGAATTCTTTGTATTAAAGCTAATTAATCTCTGAACCCACTATTTTTTGTTAAATCAGTCAGGGCCTAGTAGCAGCAGTTTAAGTTTAAATTTAAAACACAGAAGAGAACTTTCTGGTTACATATCATACCCAGTGTAACCCACCCCTATTTGCAAACCAATGTTACACGCCCTGATGTAGCTTCCTTACTAAAATTGTGTAGTCAGTGGCCGTAAGGGAAGGCGTTATCACCAGATTTACGAATTGGAAAGGTACAGTACACACCAGTTCCTTCAAAAAGGAACTGGAGAAGTACATATAATAAGTAAACTTAGATGGTATGTATGAAGTTTACCAATAAGGTTATTGCAAAGTGTCTTGATATTTATTTTACGCAGGTTCTGACACTTTCTTGTATTTCTAGCTGAAGTAATCTTTCCAGTTTCTCAGGAGGACATGAAAGAATAACTCAGCATACATTTCATCTTTTATTGCATCAACTGGTAAGTATAAATTATTTTTTTTAAAAATCCAATATTTTCTTTTACAGAAGATCATCCACAACACCTTACAACTCTGATGAAGGAAACCTTAACTATTCTAACCAGATAAGTATCTCTTCTGGCTAATGCAGCATATGAAGTGTAATTCTCTGTTAACTTCAATTGTTAACTCGTAAGTTCTGATGCTTTTTGTAGATTTATTTTTCTTTAGGGTGAAAACGTTTTACATCAGTAACAGGTAAGAATTGTTCACTCTCTTTCTTTTGCTCTCCTTTTCCTTGTTTTAAACAACAAAGCTTATGTTAAGTACTTCACTTAACTTTATTCAGACGTTCAGGTAAGATGTGAAGCTGACTCTTTGTCCAGATAACTGCGAGGTTGAAGTGTAGCGGCCCAAGTTTCGCGCAGGAACCACCGCACCTCTGTATCCTCGGAATCCGGAGTACCTGGCTCCCTAACTTAATCAAAATAAAGGGAAGCAAAACCCTAACTTTTCCCTAATGTAGGTATATAACAACCTAATTTATTCTTATCCCTCAAACTTTGCTAAGTTCCCTAACTAATGAAATAAAATTAAGCAAAGTCCCTAGCTAAGGTCACCTGTCTGAACTTAGGTCCCTATACTGAAGAGCTTAATGAACCCCCTACTTTCATACAACCATCCTTGCACCTTATTTACTCAGACTTGAACTCAGAGCTACAGTACTACGTAACTATTCCACAACATTTAAATTCATTCCATCTTTCAACATAACTTGTGCACTGAAACTGTAGTAACTTATGTAATCTCTGTAGAGCTGTTACACATACATTATGGGTTTATTCCCTAAACAACAGTTTCTGGTACAGGTTATATTACACCTGTTTTCATCAGCTCATTTCATTACTCTTGTCACCTTTAGAGCATTTAAACCAACATACCTTTTTGTAGTGAGCCCTATTACTTGCATCACTATAAGATATGTTCACCTGAGTCAATTATACAGTATATAATAATATACAAGGCTTTTTATAAGTAAAGGTGTGATTCTCACTGTCTTCCAAATCTCTGCATCCCCTTTCAGAAACTCTGCCACCATACAAAAGCAAAGTTCCGCTCTATTACCAAAATCATATTCACACAGGTCACTCAGTCGCTAGACTCACCCAGGAGCTCTTTTTAATACACACTTGCCCATGGTTTCAAACAGCTCTCTCTCTTTTTTTACTCTCTCCCAGCCGCAATCAAGGCAACGCTGCCTCAAATGACATCATCCAGGGTCCTCCAGCCAATGAAAAGCATGCTTGCAACAGCAATCCAACAACATCAGTTGCCATGAATTCTATTTTGCAGCTAAAATCTCCATTTTACCTTTCAAAACTCCCATTAGAAATAATGTTATCAAAATTCTATATCATATTTAAACAGGAAAAATAGTATATACTCCAAAAAAAATTATCCCTCTTATTAATCACCGACTGACTATTAAACAGTTTTCACAAGTTTTTAACCCTAAACAGCTCTCCGCTATGACATTTCATCAATTTAACATTACCCAATAAATTTCTGAAATCCCATTTCATTTTCTAAAATTAAATTGGAATCTCAGCTTTCACCTCACGCAATCCAAATTAAAATCAGAGTACCAGAACCACCATACTCCCCCATTACACAAAATAGGCTTGAAGAACTAGAAAAAGGGACTGTTACTTCCGGAGAGAGATCTGCAACTGTGAGTATATACTTCTGGTAATTTTCTAAAAGGAATTCTTTGTATTAAAGCTAATTAATCTGTGAACCCACTATTTTTGTTAAATCAGTCAGGGCCTAGTAGCAGCAGTTTAAGTTTAAATTTAAAACACAGAGGAGAACTTTCTGGTTACATTTCATACCCAGCAGAGAGCTTGTAGTTTAAATTTAATAGTCACTCAGGGCCTAGTAACAGCAAAGTACTTTTAGTTTAAATTTAAAACACAGAAGAGAGCTTTCTGGTTACATATGGAACACAGCAGAGAGCTTGTAGTTTACATTTAATAGTCACTCAGGGCCTAGCATCAGAAAAGTACTTTTAGTTTTAAAACACAGAGCAGAACTTTCTGGTTACATTTCATACCCAGCAGAGAGCTTGTAGTTTAAATTTAATAGTCACTCAGGGTCTAGTAACAGCAAAGTACTTTTAGCTTAAATTTAAAACACAGAAGAGAGCTTTCTGGTTACATTTGGAACCCGGGCAGAGAGCTTGTAGTCTAAATTTAATAGTCACTCAGGGCCTAGCATCAGCAAAGTACTTTTAGCTTAAATTTAAAACACAGAAGAGAGCTTTCTGGTTAAATTTAGAACCCAGCAGAGAGCTTGTAGTTTAAATTTCATAAGAAGTTAGAGCCTAGCAGCAGCTAAGAGCTATAATTTAAATCAAATCAGAATATAGCTTACCTCAGCAGCACAAGACAGGGTACTGTGTAGCAGCCCTCTTTTAATAAGTGTTATTTCCCTCCCTCCCCTGGGATAATCGTAGCTTTATAGGTACTTACACATCTTACAAGACAGGAGGTGCTCTCAGGTGAAGCTCATTACCCAAATCAGTCATACACTTAGGACCTGAGATTAGTTAAGCTTCAGGTGAACACAGTATATTACATGTATTAGATACAGTTTTATTAGTATAAATATCCATAGCAACCCTTAGTAAGTAAAGAACTTAGATCTAAAAACAAACTTAAAACTAAGATGCAGACAGCAGTCCAGCAGCGGGATGAGGGCTTTCCAGTCTTTTGCATTGAGTGTCACATGTATGATTTTCTCCCAGTTGGTGAGAGGCCTTACGTGTGCACTAGGTGCAAGGAGCTCTTTGCTCTCAGGGAACGAGTCCATTCTCTAGAGGCTAAAGTAGCAGACTTAGAAAGCATAAGACAGACAGAGAGGTACATAGAAGAGACCTACAGGGATATAGTCCTGAAGTCCCACTTCCAGTCTGGCAGCATCCCTGTTGCCATGGAGAAGACAGGTCACGTGACAGGAGAGCATCACCCTGGTGTGGCAGGAAGTGATCCTGTAACTAGGACCTGTCCTCCAGGTGATGTAAAACCCTCTAGCACCGAGGAGGTTTCTCCAGGGCCATGTGCCCATGACGGAAGGGTTAGGACAGCCGTTATAGTTGGTGATTCGATCATTAGGCATGTAGATAGCTGGGTGGCTGGTGGACGTGAGGATCGCCTGGTAACATGCCTGCCTGGTGCGAAGGTAGCGGACCTCACACGCCACCTAGATAAGGTCTTAGATAGTGCTGGGGAGGAGTCTGCTGTCTTGGTACATGTCGCTACCAATGACATCGGAAAATGTGGTAGGGAGGTTCTGGAAGCTAAATTTAGGCTTTTAGGTAGGAAGTTGAAATCCTGAACTTCCAGGGTAGCATTCTCTGAAATGCTTCCTGTTCCACGCGCAGGACCCAAAAGGCAGACAGAGCTCCGGAGTCTCAATGCGTGGATGAGACAATGGTGCAGAGATGAGGGGTTTGGATTTGTTAGGAACTGGGGAACATTCTGGGGAAAGGAGGGGCTGTTCCGAAGGGATGGGCTTCACCTTAACCGGAATGGAACCAGGCTGCTGGCATTAACCTTTAAAAAGGAGATAGAGCAGCTTTTAAACTAGATATTAGGGGAAAGCCGACAGTCACCCAAGAGCAGATGGTTCAGAAGAATGTATCTTTGAAGGATACTAACAAAAGCAGAGAGGTTCCACAAAAGAGTAAAGTAGCCCAAATGCCCTCAAGTATGGAGCAGACAGAGCTTAAAGATCCTAAATTACCCATGTCTAACAATAGCAAAATTAATATGAATAAAATACATTCTCTAAAATGCTTGTATGCAAATGCTAGAAGTCTAAAAATAAGATGGGAGAGTTAGAATATATAGCACTAAATGAAAGGTTAGATATGATTGGAATATCAGAGACATGGTGGAAGGAGGACAACCAGTGGGACACTGTGATACCTGGGTACAAACTATATCGTAATGATAGAGCTGATCAAATTGGTGGAGGGGTTGCTCTCTATGTTAGAGAGGGCATTGAGTCAGAAATTATTAAAGTTTTGCAGGAAACAAAATCTGCTGTAGAATCTATATAGATTGAAATTCCATGTAAAAGAGGGAAGGCAATGGCAGTGGGGGTGTACTATCGAGCGCCTGGCCAGAATGACCAAATGGATGATGAAATGCTCAAAGAAATCAAGGAAGCTAACAAAAGTTACAGCACAGTATTAATAATGGGTGATTTCAACTACCCCGGTATCGACTGGGTCAATGTCACGTTAGGACATGCTAGGGAGATAAAGTTCCTAGATGAAATAAATGACTGCTTCTTGGAGCAGCTGATTCATTAACCAACCAGAGGGGAAGCCATATTAGACCTAATCCTTAGTGGAACACCAGATCTAGTGCAAGAGATAAGGTTGTTGGGGCCACTTGGCAATAGTGATCATAGCATGATTGCATTTGATTTAATTAGTGGAGGAGGGATAGTAAGGAAATCCACAGTACTACCTTTTAACTTTCGAAAGGGAGACTATGATAAAATGAGGAAAACAGTTAAGAAAAACTAAAAGGAGCAGTTGCAAAGGTTAAAGACGTACATCAGGCTTGGCTGTTGTTGAAAAATGCTATCTTGGAAGCCCAGACCAGCTGTATTCCACGCTTTAAGAAAAGTGGAAGGAAGTCCAAAAAACTGCCAGCATGGTTTAAAGGTGAGGTCAGAGAGACTGTTGTTGCCAAAAAAGCATCTTTCAGGAAATGGAAAAAAGAGCCAAACGACGAAACCTGGAAACAGCCGGATGGTATACATCCAAGGGTGTTGAAAGAACTGAAATATGAGATTGCAGACCTGCTATTAGTAATCTGTGAACTATCATTAAAATCATCTCTAATACCTGAAGATTGGAGGATCGCCAATGTAACACCAATTTTTAAAAAAGGATCCAGGGGTGATCCGGGAAACTACAGACCGGTGAGCCTGACATCAGTACCGGGAAAAATGGTAGAAACCATCATAAAGAATAAAATTACTCAGCATGTAGATAGTCATGACCTAATGGGAGACAGCCAACATGGCTTTAGACAAGGAAGATCTTGTCTTACTAATCTGTTATGTTTTTTTGAAGGAGTGAATAATCAGGTGGACAAAGGTGAGTCGGTTGATATTGTGTATTGTCACACAGTGGCATAAAAATTATTATTATTAGATAGGAGAGTCCATTTTAAGAACCAAGAAAACTTGGTCTAGTGGTTTTAAACTCCAATCCTTGAAAGCAAACAATCAAAACAGAGTGGTAGGGATGAAAAAGGCTTTTATTCCCTTTACGCATGGGGTCATAAATTGGTCAGAACTGAAAATAATGTCCTTAACTTCAGGCAGAAAAGAAAACACAAGGTTTAAGGAAAATTGTTAACTTCACAGTTGTAGCAGGGCACAAACATAGCTTCCAGTTTAAAGCACATTTGTACAATTCTTCTGCTCAGCACATAATAGACATTCTGCAGATACCACAAGTCATTCATACGTCCTCCAAAGACTCTGTGCTATGGGAAATGCAGAGAGAGCAATCCATCTCCTCTGGGTCTGGCAACTGTTCCACCAGTTCCACTTGCATCGGCTCAGGAATTGGTATGTCTAATTCTGTGTTAACAGTCTCTGGGATATTGTATTCTGGAGCTTTGTATATTTCCCTTAATACTTTCCAGTGCCTCGGGCCTAGCCTGGAGCGCTGGCCACGTGTCCCCTTAGTATTAACTGGGCTTTCTCTTCTAAGAGATTCCACACTTCTTTCACAAGAAATTTTACAGGGCAAAGGTTTCTCTGTAGGAATATAATTCTCATACCTCTTATTGCAGCAGCACGATGAGGAATGGTTTTTCCCTTGGGCTGACTTCCTCCCTTCAGAAGCTTTGTGCCAAGCTTTCCTCTGAAAGTCTGATTCCTCTCTCACCCGTGGGAACAGCTCTTCTGGTAAAGGCCTGCTCTTGCAACAGCCCAAATCCTGGCTTCCTTGCTCAGCCTGGCTTTTCCTTCCCAGCTGATTCCTCCTTGCTTCTTGCTTGCAATCCGTATAAGTCTTTCTCCTCTGCCAGCAAACAGCTTTCTCTTTCTCTTTCTCCTTCAGCCCCAGTCCTCGCTCTTTCTGTGTCTGTGTCTCTTTCTCTGTCTCTTCCTCTTTCTCTGTCTGTGTCGGAGCCGGACCTCCTCCTTTCTGTTTAACTTGAGGCAGTGCTTCCTTATAAAGGACTCCTCTCTTTGAGGCTTGTGAAATGTTTGTCATGTGCTTCTGACCAGCTAGGCGTGGCCCTTCAGTCTTCCTGACTGCACTCCTGCTCCCTCTAGCTGGTCCCAGTGAATATTGCACTCTGTGCAAATCTTTTCCTTGCTGACAAACATGTTTTTTTCTTCTATCAAGGCTCTCATCAGCCTCCACTGCATCACAGTATCTGGACTTTCAGAAAGCCTTTGACAAGGTCCCTTATGAGAGACTTTTGGCAAAACTAAAGAGTCATGGGATAGGAGGCAGTGTACTATTGTGGATCAGGAACTGGTTAAAAGATAGAAAGCAGAGGGTAGGGCTAAATAGCCAATTTTCCCAATGGAGAAAGGTGAATAGTGGTGTACCCCAGGGATCTGTGCTGGGTCCGCTGCTTTTTGACATATTCATAAATGACCTGGAAAGTGGAATAACGAGTGAGGTTATCAAATTTGCAGATGACACAAAACTATTTAAAGTTGTTAAAACCCAAGAGGATTGTGGAAAATTGCAAGAGGATCTTGATAAACTGGAAGACTGGGCATCAAAATGGCAGATGAAATTTAATGTGGACAAGTGCAAAGTTATGCACCTAGGGTAGAACAACCCAAACTATGGTTACACAATGCAAGGTTCCACATTAGGAACCACCACCCAGGAAAAAGATTTAGGCGTCATTGTGGATACCATGTTAAAACACTCGGCCCAGTGTGCAGCGGCGGCCAAGCGAGCAAATAGAATGCTAGGAAGGAAGGGAATGGAAAATAAAACAAAAGATATTATAATGCCTCTATATCATTCCATGGTGAGACCGCACCTTGAATATTGTGCGCAATTCTGGTCACTGTATCTTAAAAAGGATATAGCGATTTTAGAAAAGGTTCAGAGAAGAGCCACCAAAATGGTAAAGGGGATGGAAGGATACTCCTATGAAGAAAGGCTAAAAAGGTTAGGGCTCTTTAACCTGGAAAAGAGACGGCTGAGGGGAGATATGATAGAAGTCTATAAATTAATGAACGGAGTGGAACGGGTAAACGTAGATCGATTGTTTACCTTATCAGAATATAGAAAGACTAGGGGACATGCAATGAAGCTACAGGGTAAACTATTTAAGACTAATAAAAGAAAATATTTTTTCACTCAACGTGTAATCAAACTCTGGAATTTGTTACCAGAGGATGTAGTAAAGGCTGTTAATGTAGCTGGGTTTAAAAAAGGTTTGGACAAGCTCCTGGAGGAAAGGTCCATAAACCATTATTAAGAAGGGACCCAGGATATCAATGCTTGAACCAATACAAGCATTGTGGAACCTGTGTCCCTTGGGGAAACTGCTAGGTACATATGACCTAGATTGGCCACTGTTGGAAACAGAATACTGGGCTTGATGGACCTTGGTCTGACCCAGTATGGCATATCTTATGTTCTTATGTTCTTATGTAGGCTATAACTAAAAAAATAAAGTAAACTTTTCATACCAAACTTGCTTTTAATTTTTTACTTAGGACCCCCGATTTTATATGAGTCCAAATCTATAATTAAACCCCTTCTACTACCAACCCTGTAAAATTGAGGTATAAAACATTAAAACTTTCCAAATTCTGACCCCGGAATCGGATTCCCCATGGTCCCTTTACTGAAAGACAACTCTTCCCCCGAGTCTCTAGGACCCCTAAATCCCGTCGGGTGCCTAAATCAAATCCGAGGCACCTACCTCCAACTCGCCTGGAACTCTACCTGATGTGACAAGGCAGAGGCTCAGAAACAGAAGAAAAAGGGTTTAAAACACTTTCTGTCACCTCAGATGTTTAGAGATGCAGGACAGGAAGGGGTTAAGATTCCAGCACATGAACCTTCTCTGCAAAGAAGAGCAGGGAAAGAACCACACCCTAGCTCTATGCTAACCCAAAGACATAGCCAATCAGGGAGGTGGGCGGAGTCAGACCGGATTGGGCCACTCTGCACTCATAACCAGGAAGCAGCAGTTAGTGAGAGAGGCAGAGAAAGAGTCGACAGCAGCAGGGCAAGCAGAGGCGAAGGGAGGAGAAGCCGAGAAACCTCCAGGAGAGAAGGGAGTGAAGACAGAAACCTCCCAAGCAGCGAAAGGGGAACCAAGGAGAGAACCAGGGAAAGGAGAGTTCCTGTGGGTGGTCCAGGAAGAGACCCAGGCAGAGCTCAGCTCCAAGAGAGAGTGAACCCTGGAAGAGACCCAGAGCCAGACTCAGAAGCCTTGAACACAGACTTGGAGTCAGTGGAGTTCCCCAGAGACAGACGCTGCCAAAATCAGGTCAGAGCAAAACCTTTTAAACCTTGTAAATTAGATAGCTCTGAAATAAGCCAGTCTCTAGGAAGGGATAATAGAGTGCTTTCTAGAAGAAACAGGCTGGAACCAAGCTTTGAAAGTAAACCTGAAGTTACTAGAGGAAAGTTGGGCTGTAGGAAAGTCCCTATTAAGAAGCTGCAAGCATTTCCCTTATACAGACAGCGTGACCAGAGCTCTAGCTCAGAGGATAGCACACCTGCTTGTCAGCAAAAGGCTAATTGGCAGCTACCGTGCAGAGAGCTAGGAACAGACCCTGAGGACCAGGCTGTGCTGAGGGATCTCACAAGGCAGTTCCATAAGAGACATATTCCTCCCAACCAAAGGCAACTACCTAGGCAAGGCAAGGAAGAAATAAACCCCTTTTATGAGCTGTTAAAAGGTGCTGAGAAATACCAAGCCTCACAAGTGCCTAGAAGACAGAGAGAAACCAAATGGAAACAGCTTCAGAATGTAATTAAAGAATTAAAGTCTGAAGGCTTGTATGTTCCACATGATAAAGGGATATCAGAGAGCCAGGAAGAACCAATGGAATTAGGGGCTCCTTTATCCAATACTAGTGATTCTGAAATGGAGTGTGGAGTATGTATGAGAGAGTAAGGAGCTATAATTTGTTCTTGTTTTATGATTGAGTGCTGTGAAGCCTAAACTAATGTTCTTAGAAGTTTGCACCAGAGACAGCAGCGTTCTGCTGGGTGCAATGACTCAGAGCCTCATAACTGGCAGCTGTGAAGGAAAGGCAACATAAGGAAGTGTTCCTACACAAGAAGCCTGGTACTAATAGGCAAGAGAGTGTGGAGATTGCCATTTCTATTTAAAGCTGTTAAACAAGATATGGACATTAGAAAGAAAAATACAACAGCTAGAAGATTTCTTTATTAGAAGCTGATACTTGGAAAGCATTACTAGCAACCTGAAATGTTGTTGTATTGTTGAAGCTGGAAGAAGCCTAAAAGCATTTAACTGTTTTACGTGTCCCTGAGAAGAATCAGGAGAACTGACTGAACACTTGAACTTTTATTTTGGTACAAAAAGGTTACCACTCTACTTTTGTGTTGGGGGAGTAAATCCTGTGCTGTTCTTTTGCAATACTTTGTGCAATACCTTATGCAAGAATAAAGTATTCTTTAACTTGGAAACCCAACCTTGGCTGTCGTCACTTTAGTCCACAACTACAATAGGATACAGGGCTTCAGCACTACCAAGGACTTTTAAAACCCCCATGTGGCACGCACCAACTGCCTGATTACGCCTAGGGCTAGGCAGTGCGGTGTCACACTGAGCAGCAGCTAACTCGAAGCCCCCGGCTTCACTCCAGGTCTACTGCGAACGCGTGCATGCACGCGATGACGCGCACATGCACGGCCCGACGTCCTCTTCAACTATGGCTGCCTCTCTGCCCTATTTCGGCCCCTCCCCGCGTCGGAAAAGATCGCGGCTAGACGCTGCTGCCTGCCTCTCAGGTAAAAAAAAATCGTAACCCCTTATGGGGGTTACACCAGCAGAGAGATTGTAGTTTAAATTTAATAGTCATTCAGGGTCTAGTATCAGCAAAGTACTTTTAGTTTAAATTTAAAACACAGAAGAGAGCTTTCTGGTTTAATTTGGAACCCAGCAGAGAGCTTGTAGTTTAAATTTAATAGTCACTCAGGGCCTAGCATCAGCAAAGTATTTTTAGTTTAAATTTAAAACACAGAAGAGAGCTTTCTGGTTAAATTTAGAACCCAGCAGAAAACTTGTAGTTTAAATTTCATAATAAGAGCCTAGCAGCAGCAAAAAGCTATAATTTAAAATTTAAAATCAAATAAGAGTATAGCTTACCTCAGCAGCACAGGACAGGGTACTGTGTAGCAGCCCTCTTTTAATAAGTGTTATTTCTCTCCCTCCCTCCCCACACCCACCCAACCCTGGGATAATCGTAGCTTTATAGGTACTTACACATCTTAAAAGACAGGGGGTGCTCTCAGGTGCAACTCGTTAAACAAATCAGTCATACACTAAGGACCTGAGATTAATTAAGCTTCAGGTGAACAAGGTATATTAAACATATTAGGTACAGTTTTATTAGTATAAATATCCATAGCAACCCTTAGGAAGTAAAGAACTTAAAGATCTAAACAAAAACTTAAAACTAAGATGCAGACAGCAGTCCAGCAGTGTGATGGGGGCTTTCCAGTCTTTTGCATTGAGTGTCACATGTATGATTTTCTCCCAGTTGGTGAGAGGTCTTACGTGTGCACTAGGTGCAAGGAGCTCTTTGCTCTCAGGGAACAAGTCCGTTCTCTAGAGGCTAAAGTAGCAGACTTGGAAAGCATAAGACAGACAGAGAGGTACATAGACGAGACCTACAGGGATATAGATCTGAAGTCCCACCTCCAGTCTGGCAGCATCCCTGTTGCCATGGAGGAGAGAGGCCACGTGACAGGAGAGCATCACTCTGGTGTGGCAAGAAGTGATCCTGTAACTAGGACCTGTCCTCCAGGTGATGGAAAACCCTCTCGCACCGAGGAAGTTTCTCCAGGGCCATGTGCCCATGAGGGAAGGGTTAGGATAGCCGTTATAGTTGGTGATTCGATCATTAGGCATGTAGATAGCTGGGTGGCTGGTGGACGTGAGGATCGCCTGGTAACATGCCTGCTTGGTGCGAAGGTAGCGGACCTCACGCGCCACCTAGATAAGGTCTTAGATAGTGCTGGGGAGGAGTCTGCTGTCTTGGTACATGTCGGTACCAATGACATAGTAAAATGTGGTAGGGAGTTCTGGAGGCTAAATTTAGGCTTTTAAGTAGGATGTTGAAATCCAGAACTTCCAGGGTAGCGTTCTCCGAAATGCTTCCCATTCCACATGCAGGACCCAAAAGGCAGGCAGAGCTCCGGAGTCTCAATGCATGGATGAGACAATGGTGCAGAGATGAGGGTTTTGGATTTGTTAGGAACTGGGGAACATTCTGGGGAAAGGAGAGGCTCTTCCGAAGGGATGGGCTTCACCTTAACCGGGATGGAAGCAGGGTGCTGGCATTAACCTTTAAAAAGGAGATAGAGCAGCTTTTAAACTAGATAATAGGGGAAAGCCGACAGTCGCCCAAGAGCGGATGGTTTGGAAGAACGTATCCTTGAAGGATACTACCAAAAGCAGAGAGGTTCCAAAAAAGAGTAAAGTAGCCCAAATGCCCTCGAGTATGGAGCAGACAGAGCTTAAAGATCCCAAATTACCCATGTCTACCAACAGCCAAACTAATATGAATAAAATACAGTCTCTAAAATGCTTGTATGCAAATGCTAGAAGTCTAAAAAATAAGATGGGAGAGTTAGAATATATAGCACTAAATGAGAGGTTAGATATGAGTGGAATATCAGAGACATGGTGGAAGGAAGACAATCAGTGGGACACTGTGATACCTGGATAGAAACTATATCGTAATGATAGAGCTGATCAAATTGGTGGAGGGGTTGCGCTCTATGTTAGAGAGGGCATTGAGTCAAAAAGGATTAAAGTTTTGCAGGAAAAATTTGCTGTAGAATCTCTATGGATTGAAATTCCATGTAAAAAGGGGAAGGCGATGGCAGTGGGGGTGTACTATCGACCGCCTGGCCAGAATGACCAAATGGATGATGAAATGCTCAAAGAAATCAAGGAAGCTAACAAAATTTATAGCGTAGTAATAATAATGGGTGATTTAAATTACCCCAGTATCGACTGGGTGAGTGTCATGGCAGGACATGCTAGGGAGATAAAGTTCCTAGATGACATAAATGACTGCTTCTTGGAGCAGCTGATTCATGAACCGACCAGAGGGGAAGCCATATTAGACCTAGTCCTTAGTGGAACACCAGATCTAGTGCAAGAGATGAGGGTGTTGGGGCCACTTGGCAATAGTGATCATTTCATGATCACCTTTGATTTAATTAGTGGAGGAGAGATAGTAAGGAAATCCATAGTACTACCTTTTAACTTTCGAAAGGGAGACTATGATAAAATGAGGAAAATAGTTAAGAAAAGACTAAAAGGAGCAGTTGCAAAGGTTAAAGACTTACATCAAACTTGGGTGTTGTTGAAAAATACTATCTTGGAAGCTCAGACCAGCTGTATTACCGTACAAGCATTGCGGAACCTGTGTCTTTTGGGGAAACTGCTAGGTACGTATGACCTAGATTGGCCACTGTTGGAAACAGGATACTGGGCTTGATGGACCTTGGTCTGACCCAGTATGGCATATCTTATGTTCTTATGTTCTTATGAAGGGATGACAATGGAAGTGATAGAGCTTACTAGATGGATGGGGTGGGGATGAAATCAAAGGAACAGGTAGTATGTTTGGAGGAGAGAAGATAAGTAATCTCCTCCTTGATGATTTTAGAAAAGGAAGAAAGAGTGACAGGCTGAGGAATTTGCAAGTGCAGAAGGGGAATGGGGCAGGGATGGAGGTGACCCTGTGGAGAACTCAAGACTAATCTTGTGGAATTATCATGGGAATAGTCAGCCAGAGTCTCCGCGGAAAGGGAAGAAGGGATTGTAGGTGGAGGCACCTTAGAAGAGAGTTGTGTGTAGCAAAGAGTTGGTGAGGGTTAGAGGAAAGTAACTGAGTCAGTAATATTCTTGCATGGTGAGAGCTATGGCTGACTGGAATGAGGTTAGCATGAATTTGAAATCAGGAAGTCAGCAAGAGTATGGTTTTTAAGCCAGAGGCCCTTGGCTGAGCAGGCACAGAAACAAAAGTTGTGGGTTTTAAATGACAGCCAGGGTTGAGGTACAGTACGCCTCACAGGGCGAAGAACAGGAAGAGTGATTATATCCAGAGCAGAAGACAGTATAGTGTTGTAAGAAGACACAGCCTCATCAACAGATTCTGATGACATAGTGGAGGAAAATGATAATGTGACAGCAGTGGAGAGTACTGAAGGGTTGACAGCGTGGAGATTCTTAAACATGTTGGTAGAGACTGGATGAGACCGAGGTGTGGGGTGGTTAAGAGTGAAGGTTAGTAGGTGATGGTCAGATAAGGGAAAGACTGAGTTGGAGAAGCTTTAGGGCAAGCAATTGGAGAAGAAAGTGAGGTTAAGGCAGTGGCCATGGTGGTGAGGAGAAGCAGTAGAGCCCAGCTAGTGTTTGAAAGAGGATGTTAGAGAAAACAGCTTTAACCCGTTTTGGACCAGCGTATGTTTTACATACATAAGGTTTCCATACTTACTACTCAAATGTTTACTAATTAATGGTTATAAATTCAATGGAACTATGTTTAGCTATTATCGTTATGTCAAAAAGCGTTATATACAGATTTTTTATCTGAGATCTAGTTAGTTTTAATAGGTATTCGAAGTTTGCTGATTTTGACGGTACTGGCGGCTCAACATAAAAAGATCACAAAAAATAGTAAGTAGCTTATAATGCTGTAATAGCTACTATTTTGCGAATAAAAGTATTTGTAGACTTTAGAAAATAAGTTTAGATAACTGTGAGTTATTGGTGCATATATCGGCCTTGTATGTTTTTCATACGCTGGCTTAATATGTTGTCGAAACTAATTGCTGTCAAGCATTCTGTTCTAGGTGTTTCAACGGTGCAATATCGACGCACTGCATCAGAAGTGTTTTCACGTGTATCATATTCCGCCATCAGAATGGACTGTTGACAAACTATATTATATCATAATAAAGTGTTTTAAATGAAAACTGCAGTTTCAATAGTATCATACAGTATGTGTATGTCAATGAATATTGGAACTGAATCCTATGTTTTCTGAAGACGGACAATATACTATATTGGACCAGTGTATGAAAAACATACACTATGTGAAACTTCTATTTTCTGCAAAGTTTTAATATTTTTTATTATTGCCGGTATTTCATAGTTGTTTGAGTGTAACAAATCGAATAAATCATCCAGAACAGAGAAAGAATATGCGAGCTGTCCAAAACGGGTTAGGGTAGAAGGATCAGTGTGATCATCAACATGAATGTTGAAATCTCCAAGAATAAGGGAAGGGGAAGATGCATCCAGAAAGAAGTGGAACTAGGAGTCAATGTCAATGGGAAAAGTAGAGGTGGTCTTGTCAGGGGGTCAATAAATGACAGCTACCCAGAGAGGTAGTGGAGAAGAAGAAAAGAAGAGAAACTGAGGCAGAGTGAGGGAATGAAATTGGCAGAAATAATAGAGTAGAAGCTCAACACCACCACCACATCCAGTAGGTTGAGAAGCATGAGAAAATAGGTAGCTCCTATGAGAGAAGGCAGCAACTGAGCACTGTCTTCAGGGAGACGCCAAGTTTTGGTGAGAGAAACAAGATGCAGAGCATTTAAAGAGATCATGAAAGAAGAGATCATGAATGAAGGCAAAGTTATTGGAGACAGCATGCATTCCGCAAGCGGGCATGAGAAAATGAGAGAAGAGGGAGAAAGAAGAGGGATATGAATACAGTTTCAGGGGTTGCACATTGATCTGCCTTGAGAGTATGAAAATCTAGGGGGCCATGGTTGGGATTGATATCCCCAGATGACAGAAGAAGGAGTAGGAGAGTATGTGGAAGAGAGGAGACAGCTCAACAGTGAAGAGGGTGAGGTTCTTTCAGAGATAGTGGAAATGGCTGAATGAGAAGGAGAAAATGCTAAAGCTCTAGAGTGAATGATCAGGTAGAAGACAAAAATGGCAGGAGAAGTGAGACTAGTAAGCAGTGGGTGATAAGGACTAGAGATTTGAGGATGTTGGAATGAGGGAGGTGACAGTGAAAAAAAAGGTGCCGGTACCCATATACAGGGGGTCAATTTTAGCAAGCAATGAAAAATATGCCAGTGCTCTTTACCACTGTGTATCCCCTCAAAAAAAGCCCTAGATAGTGAACAGGAGAATAAGGAGATCAGGATCCAAAGGCATCCTTAAAGCGGTGGGTTGTAGTCCGGATTTGAATAGGTCCAGAGATGGAGCCTAACATACTGACTCAGGTAATTTGTTCCTAACATATACTAAGGTGCGGTAATGTGACATGATGTAACGTTAACGCGCGTTAACGTCACCGGCAGTGGTAAATATCCCAGAGGGCAGAGAGAAGGAGGAGAGAAGGGGTCAATGGGTGGGGAGTGGGCGGGGAGCAGCCTCTGCTACCTTAACGCCGGAACAATAATACCAGGACTTTACAGCCAGTGAAAACCTGTCGGTAAATGTACATTTGCAGAATAGAAAGACTATTTATGTGTCAGCAATGTACAGCACAGACAGGGAGCCCAAAAATAGTGATAGTAGTGCCCTATTTGCAGCAATAGCATAGTGCCCAAGTAGGAAAAGGTACTATTATGATGGTGCAAATGGAGCAAAGGGGCCCGCAGGTGGGACATGCAGTGCGGGCAGATGGGGCACAGGGGGGAGTAAGCCAACGCCTAGGTGGCACAGACGAACACTGACACTGGAAATGAGCAGGACTGCAACTGACTAAGGACAAACATGCCCAACAGTCTGTGTTCCACAGTGTCCCATCCAATTCACACATACTCAACAGGTATCCCAAATGTCACACAGGAACCACAATGCCTGTAATGGAGCAATCAGTGTACATCTGGGGACCATTCAACAAGGATCCACAGACCTACCCCTGCATGCGCCCCAAACTGTTGTTGTTGTTGTTGTTGTGCCATCGAATCGGAGTCGACTCATGGCGACCCTCTGGATAGCTATCCTAAATTGTGTTCGGTCTTCAGTTAGGCGGCTCGTTGTTGACAGACTGGTACCCGTAGCTGCTGTTATTGTATCGATCCATCTCATTGCTGGCCTTCCTCTTTTGCGTTGACCTTCTATCTTGTCAAGCATGATGTCTTTCTCTAATGATCTCTCTCTTCGCATGATGTGTCCAAAGTATGAAAGTCAAAGTCTTGTCAGCTGAGCTTCTAAAGAAAGCTTAGGTTTGATCTCCTCTAGTACCGACTGGTTTGTTCTTCGGGTAGTCCATGGTATACACAGTATTCGCCGCCAGCACCATAATTCAAAGGCATCAATTTTCTTCCTGTCTATCTTTTTCACTGTCCAGTTTTCACATCCATATGATGTTATTGAAAATACCATGGCTTGAACAAGTTGAATCTTTGTATGGCGAGAGACATCTCTGCTCTTGAGAATCTTGTCTAGGTCTTTCATAGCCATTCTGCCAAGAGCAATACGTCGTCTGATTTCTTGATGGCTTTTTGCTTCTTTATTGATAGTTGATCCAAGTAGGTTAAAGTTGTTCATGATTTCAATTTCTTCTCCTTCAACGATGAACCTGTTGATTATGCCAGTTGTCATGATCTTTGTCTTCTTTACATTAAGGTGCAGGCCCATTTTGAGACTATGTTGTTTGATTGTGAGAAGCAAATGTTTCAGATAATCTTCACGTTCAGCCAGTAATGTGGTATCATCAGCATAGTGAAGGTTGTTGATGAGTCTTCCACCAATCTTCACACCTCTGTTGTCTTCATACAATCCTGCTTCTCTGATGATTTGTTCTGCATATAAATTAAACAGGTAGGGGGAAACTATGCAGCCTTGTCTTACACCTTTGCTTATTTTAAACCATTCTGTTTCTCCTTGTTCCGTTCAAATTCTTGCTTCTTGATCAATGTACAGATTGTGCAAGAGTACGATCAGGTGTTCTGGTATACCCATGCTTCTTAATGTGGCCCAGAGTTTCTCATGGTTTACATAGTCAAAAGCCTTGCTATAGTCGATAAAGCACAAATAGATATCCTTTTGGTATTCTTTAGTCTTTTCAAGGATCCATCTCACATCCGCAATGATGTCTCTCGTTCCTCGCCCTTTCCTGAACCCTGCTTGCACGTCAGGTAGTTCTTGTTCCAGGTATGGTTGTAGTCTCTTTTGAATAATCTTCATTAGAATCTTGCTGGCATGTGGGATCAGAGTGATTGTGCGTTAATTTCCACAGTCAGTTGGATCACCTTTCTTTGGTATTGGTATAAACTGTTCTTAAACCCAGCTAAATGAACATTCATCACTACAGCCCTTGGCAAGGCAGTGCAGGGTGTGACCACACATTGCCTTAAACATATACACCCAGTAGTCCAAACTGGGTACACAGTATCTGCATTGCATGCCATAGCCTGCCCATTGTCTGCTGGCATAACACAATCCAACTATGTTGACCTGGTCCACCCTAGCCAATAGTTGCCAGAGCACCAACCTGACACCCCCCATCTGTCTGTCACCCATGTGGAAGAGACAGAAAATTGGCCGGTGGTGATGGGGGGATGTGCAGATGTCTGTGTATGCCACCCCACCCCAGACCGCACACTCGAGGCACCCGCCTACCTGCACATTGGTTGGCTGGTAATGTGCACTACCAGCACTGACAGCATATGTGCATGTCAGCATGGCGGGGGGGGGGGGGGTGTTGGTAGAACCGGCCTGAAGGCGGATGAAGGCCATGCCCCATTCCAGTGCATGTTGCGTAGTGCAGCAGACAAGGTCTATCTGTTGAAAGGCAAAGGTAGCCACAGGGACTGCTGCACATCTGTGGCAACAGTGTGGTGCAGTACACACAGCCAGTGTGTTGTGACACCGAGGGTCACAGGTTCAGGACCCAGCAGTGGAGTCTGCAGAGCATGTCCTGGCATTTTACCCAACATTGCATATAGCAAAGCCATGCCAAGGGAGAATCCTGGCAAAGGTTTACACCTCACCAGGCACCCCCCCCCCGAATGTGGTCAAAACAAAGAGAGCAGCCATTGTTGGCATGAAGGGATCTGTGGCTCACCAATAATGGCTCTGACCCACATGGACATTATGACAATCTACCAGACTCCCACTGTGTTTTGTGGTCATGCAAGACCACACTGATGGCACATGGCCACCTCAGCAACATGTGTGGGGTAAGGTGGAGGTGACTGTCACCAGCATGCAGACCACAACAGGTCTGCCAATGTCCACTATGGTACATGCAGTACAAGATCTGGCAAGGCACATCCAATGGAAAGCCGACAAGCATCATGGATATCTGCAACAGTGTGTCAGCATTGTGGTGCAACCAATACAGTTGGTCCACCCAGAATCAGAAGGTAGTGGGCTCGTAACCTGTGAGTAGACAAAGTTTTAACCATGCCCCAGTGGGAACAGGATGTGCCTAAGTGCACAAACATCATCAACTGGATCATATCCCAAGTCTTTTGGACACATCAAGTGCGCTACATGCAAGACTACAGCTGCCTAAGTCCAGCCGATGGGAACCACACAATGAGCCTGCATGTCTAAACCATTGTGGTAGCATTGTGGTTCACCAAATAAAGATGGTGCAGACAGAATCATAAGGTTGTGGCATCATGTCCTGCCAATGTACATGTGTCATGGTGAACCTTTACACCACAGTGCAGGCAGAAAAGCAGCATGTGTAAACACTGAACGTCTGGGCAAGATGTGGACAGACACCAACGCAACCAAGAAGCAGAATAAACCTCAATATTGTCACAGTGAGCAGCTGTAAACACAACTGGACAGCACAACAGAGCATACCACACAACCTGTTACAACACCCGCAGTGCAACTGCTGCTTTGTATCTTGCACACCACTGCAACACGGTCCTGTGGCAGTGACCAACCAGGATGCATGACCAAGGGCACAATTGCTGGCGTCCTGCTCCCCTCTACATGTAGTGGAGGGCCATGCAGCAAATAGGAAGTTGAAGAGGTTGATTGTATGTGCTGTCACAGGTATGTGTAGCATGAATGAGGTTCAGCAGTCTCCACACCATGCACCTCACTCTCACAGCAATGTCACACAGTACAATGTATGAAAATGAAGGGAAGAGGATGCTGGGAACCCCTTGAAAATGCAGCAGTCCCCCAGGATGCCTATGTGGGAGAGGGAATGTACATGCACTATATGTGCCTGGCCGTATCAGATCCGTCACCATGACAAGGGTGCTGACACAAAATAATGTTGTCATGACACCATTGCCACTAATGTATTGTGATCCAACAAGAGGTATGTACCAACATTGTTCACTATGCTGAATAAAGCTGCAGTTGTCTGTCAGACATGTCACATAGTACACCTGTTTGCACAGTTTGGTGAAAGCGTCCATCCTAGATAGTCTGGAAAGCACACAAGTAGCCAGTAAGCAATGATAGGCCTGTGGCGTGCATGCAACAAATTTCACCAGGTATGGTGAGGCACGCAGGCAGTCCCCATCACCTGTGTCCGATAGGTGCCTGTTCAAACAGTAGCAGGCACACTCATAACAATGTTCAGCATCCCCACACACCACCTATGCACTGTTGCATGTGGCATCTGCTGTTGTGTGTATATTAACCTGATCATCAACCTCTCATGTAGAGTTCCTACCTCCTGTAGAGCATAACCCCACAAAAGGGGCATCCCATATATGGAGACTGTTAGTGAGACCTTGCTGTCCAATTCATCCTATCCGCTGTGTGTGGAAAAACCCCAGGTGGAAATAGTGGTCAAACCAACCAAGAGAAGAACAAGGTCATATTGCATGCAATGCAGACCAAAAGGTGCACTGTGAAACACACCACAGAACTGAGGAGTAGATGTTAGCATCATCTACTGTGTGTGTGTGCCAGAGGTTGTCCGACCCCATTCACAGTTATGGTGAGTTCCGCAAAATCTACCTAGAGGCCATGGATAGGTGTCATGTAACCTATGAGTGTCTGTAAACCCTTGTTGTCACATGAGTGGTCTGAGCCCCTGCTGGACATGAAGGAAATGTAGATAGTAGGTGTAACTGTGTAATGCATCATGGGCCAAGGTGGAATGAATCAATAAGTGAGGATACAACTGGCCCAAAGACACAAACTATGGGCGAAAGGATGGGGCGTGTGGCCAGAAACAGAAACATCATCTAGGATGCTGGTAAATGGCCGTAGGGAACAGCATACAGCACAAGGGTGGTGAGCAGATGACCACAGGCTGTCCATAGCCTGCCCAAGGGCCAAAGAGTGAGGATGCATGTGGTGAATCTTAGAGGAACCACATGAGCCAATTGACCATGGTGTCCACCACACACACACGTAGTGATAGCAACAGATGTCCCAGACACTCAAGGCCAACAGAAAATGCAAAGCAGTGTAAAGTGAGTCAGTGAATGCACCTGAAACCATGATCTATTGTGTAACAGCTAGCTGCTGCAACCATTTACACAGCCCAAAACAGCATAGAGCAGCTAGCTAAGCAGTGGAGTGTGTAGCCCAGTGGTTAGGGGTAACACCATGCAATCAACACATTGTGAGTTCAAGTCCCAGGAAAAGGCAACCTGATGCATACCATATGAGATGGTGGCATGTCCCATGCTCAGAAAATGGACATACCTAGTCACAACTTTTCTAATGTGTGTGGTGCCAATCACATAAGGCACAGTCAATATCTAATGCAGACATCAGTACGGTGTATGGGCCATGTGTACCCTAACATGCATGCACATGACGTATGGACTATACATTGCACATAGAGCAGAGACAGAAATGCATGCACAGAGGATGACATGCATTGTGCATACAGTGGCAGACGCAACATGCATTGTCCTTGTCATGTGTGCCACATGTTCTAAAAGTGCATTATTCTCAGTATGTTGGTGGCAATACAACGTGCCATTGAGTGAGAGAAGGTGCATTGAAGCATGTGCGCCACAATGTGCGTTATTGTGTTTCCTTGACAATACTGCATCATGAGGTTCCACACAAAACATAACAGACAAGATGGCCATGCATTCGCGAAAGCCACCCTTTACTACCTCTGACCTGGAGGTACTAGGCAGGCTCATATGCTGTTGCCAGAGGCTCCACTTCCCTGCCTCCTCCAAGAGGAAGAACCTCTTCAAGGTCAGGAGGGCCTGGGAGCGGCTGACCAGGTGCTACAATGCAAGAGCTGACTACCCATGTGAGGTAATTGCATGGGGGCACGTAATACAAACCAAGGCATGCAACCTAGTAGCCAGCAATCAACACACATATCACACAAGCACACGATGGGGAAAGGACAGGTCTGTGGCCATCCCTGTGACCATTGTAGGAGCACCTGCTGCTGTGTGCAGGTCTGCCCTACTCCCAGATGGCCTCAGGTCTATTGACAGAGGTCTGTGGCCAATCCTGGGACCAATGTAGGTACGCCTGCTGCTGTGTGCAGGTCTGCCCCACTCCCAGGTAGCCTCAGACCTATTGACAGAGGTCTGTGGTCAATCATGGGGCCAATGTAGGTACGCCTGCTGCTGTGTGCAGGTCTTCCCTACTCCCAGGTGGCTCCAGGGATATTGACAGAGGTCTGTGGTTAATACTGGTGCTATTGTAGATGCGCCTGCTGCTGTGTTCAGGTCTGCCCTATTCCCAGGTGGCCTCAAGCCTATTGACACCTTCCTCAGCCCACCATGGGTATAGCCCAAACAGGGTGGCCTGGCCAGGATGCATCTGCACAGGGCATAGGGCAATGGCTCGGACATTGTAGTGCCCAGCCACAACCTGCACGGACAGGGTGGCCACAGCATGTCCTGCTGGGAGGTCACTCTCACCCTGACTGAGCAGTGACCATGGCATTGCTAGGTTACCCCATAGTGCTATATTGTATTTCTCTCAGGTGAAATGTATGGGTTCTCTTTTCTGGGGCCTAATCACTGACTTATCTGCTTGGTGGGTGTGCTCACATCCCAGTTTTGGGTGCACACATCTCCAACAGGAAAATGCAGTATGGATTAGCTAGCAGACTGTCTGCAGTTAGTATGTGTATGGCTGGAACACCTTGCATGGTGATACTCACTGTGATTGCTGCTGGAGATTGTCAGATGGTGGTGAGGGGGCAGCTGAGCATTTCCAGGCCTTCTGTCTGCCATTGCCTTATGGATGTGTACAGCTCTGCATTGGTTGCCCTGTAGGGTGTCTGTTCCCCATCAGGATGGGGGTTGATGCCCCCCCTCTACTGCCACCATTTCAGGGAGGTAGAATGTGGAGCTATTGGTGGGGGATCTCTCTCACACTCTCACACGCACACGCACACACTGATGAGTACCTGCAGCATGGCCTATTTCAGCCATGAAAGGTGGTGCTGGGCGCCCCACCTCACCCTCAGGGTGAGCACAGTACCCACACAATGTGACGGTCTGTAGCTACTCTGTGCCATTAACATACACCGTCGGCACCCCCTACTAAGCTAAGGTGCTGTGGGGTGCATACCCCATCTTGTGATCATCTGTAGACTGCTGATTTGCATGTGCTGTGCATCATGGGTATGGGTGGGTTGACCTTATCCTGGTAACCACAGCAGAATGTTTATGTGGTGACGTGCAGTCCTTCTGTAGCCAGCCAGGGGTTTGTTAGTAGCTGTAGCCCACTGGTTGCTTCACTGCCTGTGGAGCCAGAGATCATGGGTTTGATCCAATAGTGAGGTTATTTGATAGGGCTGTCTGAGGCATTGTCTATGTTTAATGTAAATTAGTGCTGCCAGCAAAAACACCCTCACAGTGCTGTAACCTTAAGGTGCCCTATAGGGGACATTATAGGGTGCCTTGGCAGACAGTGCACTTTATAATGTGCCCTCTGGGGTGCCTTATAGGGCACCTTAGGTTATGGCACTGTGAGGGTGTGTTTGCTGGCAGCACTAATGAAAATAAAAATAAAATGCCTCAAAAAGCACTACATAAATGTAAAGGGAAACACCTCAGCTAGTCTTACTCATTAGACACACTGGGGGTTCAAACCCATGACCCCTGTAGCATCAGTCAGTGTATTAACCAATGTGCTACACTGCTGCTGCTCTGCTTGCACATCAGCGCACCTACTTAAGACTAATCTGCGTTAAAGTGGCACACCTCCCTCTATCGTGTGATAATGTGCGCCACGCATCTTATTGTGCAATTGCTACGTTTAGACCGGAACGCCCACATTATTGCTGGATGCACATTAAGATGGTTTAGTAAACATACCCCCTGGTGTAACTGTTTCGCAAGCCATTGTTATGTGAAACGGCATAGCACACTGGTTAATACAATGCCTGCACAGCCAGTGGTGATGGGTTTGAGACCCAAGTGTGGCAACAACCAGAGAAATGCATAATAAATGAATTGTGCTTAAAAAGGTCAGACACATCACTGCAATGTGCGTCTGCAGCATAGATCTTTATATATATATATTGTTTGCACCACCATTTCCTGTGTAGCAGCTGTGGCATAGGCACGGGCACGTTGCTAGTGCACCTCAATGATGCGCGTTGAGGCGCGTAGGTGCTGCCACGGCGCGTTGCAGCGCACATGCGTGTGCGTGAGTGTGTAAGCAAGGCATTGGTGAAAATGGCCACCCGTTCTAGGAAGCCAGCCTTCACGAGAAGGGAACTGCGGCACCTCGCAGGCCTCATCTGCACCAGGCAGCACAAGCTGTTCCCAGAATCCTCCAAGCGGCAGGACCTGGGGAGAGTCAGGAGGGCTTCGGACCACGTGACACGGCGCTACAACCATCTGGCAGACTACCCACGTGAGATAAGTGTATGGGGACAGGTCAGTATATTCATATACATATCCAGTGTCGATTGTAGCTGAGCATGCTGCTGTGTGTAGGTAGTCTATCTCATTTATGTTTATTAGTTAAACCCACATGATATACCGTCTATGTATCACATCAGAGTGGTTTGCCCTATCCCCAGGAGGCTAAGGACCTGATCACAGAGTTCCAGATGTCACCCTGGTGTTATGGCAGCTGCTGCTGTTGATGTGTTAAAACACACCATAACACAACATAGATCTGCCTAAAGAGGTTTTGTAAACATCATGCTGATATGGTAGGTTCCGCATTTGCAGCGTCATACATCTGCCTTACCCCTAGGGGTCCTGAGACGTGCTCCAAATGGTCTGTCAGTCCCCCTGGTGATATGGGTGTGTGTGCATTTGCAGTTTAAAACATCTTCCCTACCCCCAGGAGTCCTGAGAGCCCATCGAAGTGGGTTCCCAGTCACCCTGGTGATATGGTTGTGTGTGCATTTACAGTGTAAAACATCTGCCCTACCCCCAGGAGTCCTGAGAGCCCATCAAAGTGGGCTGTCAGTCACCCTGGTGATATGGTTTATGCTGCTGTTGCTGTTTTCTAATTCACCCTACCCCCAGGATTCCTGAGAGTCCATCAAAGTGGCCTGTCAGTCACCCTGGTGGTATGGTTAAGCTGCTGTTGCTGTTTTCTAATTCACCCTACGCCCAGGAGTCCTGAGAGCCCATCGAAGTGGGTTCCCAGTCACCCTGGTGATATGGTTGTGTGTGCCTTGGCAGTGTAAAACATCTGCCCTACCCCCAGAAGTCCTGAGAGCTCATCAAAGTGGGCTGTCAGTCACCCTGGTGATATGGGTTTATGCTGCTGTTGCTGTTTTCTAATTCACCCTACCCCCAAAAGTCCTGAGAGTCCATCAAAGTGGCCTGTCAGTCACCCTGGTGGTATGGTTAAGCTGCTGTTGCTGTTTTTTTATTCGCCCTACCCCCAGGAGTCCTGAGAGCCCATCAGAGTGGGCTGCCAGTCACCCTGGTGATATGGTTGTGTGTGCATTTACAGGTTAAAGCATTTGCCCTACCCCCAGGAGTCCTGAGAGCCCATCAAAGTGGGCTGTCAGTCACCCTGGTGATATGGTTGTGTATGCCTTGGTAGTGTAAAACATCTGCCCTACACCCAGGAGTCCTGAGAGCCCATCAAAGTGGGCTGTGAGTCACCCTGGTAATATGGTTTATGCTGTTGTTGCTGTTTTCTAATTCACCCTATCCCCAGGAGTCCTGAGAGCTCATCAAAGTGGGTTCCCAGTCACCTTGATGGCATGGTGTATGCTGCTGTTGCTGTGTTATATTCCACCCTACCCCCAGGAGTCCTGAGACCTGCTGAAAGTGTCCTGTCAGTCACCCTGGTGATATGGTGTATGTTGCTGATGATGTGTGCTAAGGCACCCTACCCCCAGGAGGCCTGAGACCCGAGTGCAAAGGTGGGTATGGCATCTAGATATTGTGGTAGGTGATGCCGGGTTGGGACACACATTTGTCTTATTCCCCAGAGGCCCAGATCCCAGTACACATGTCTGTTATGGCTCTGGATTGTATGTTAGGTGCAGCTGTGTATGTGCTGTAAACCATCCCACCCCCGGAGCCATGAGACCTGCTTACGAAGGTCTGAAACAAATCCATATATCATTGATGTGTATGCAGTTTCAGGTCACACATCTGCCCAATCCCCAGAAGCCCCGTAACTGATTGCAGAGGAACATCATAGATGCTGGTGTAAGGGTACAACACCTCACAATGCCCACACCACAAAAACAAAAAGTACCGGTCCAGAACCGTTCCATACTCATTATCTTTCCACATCCAAGTCTATATATCAATGTTCATTATATGTTGTTAAACACACAATACTGCACATAAGGTCTCAGTAACCATGGGCCTACAACACGCATACAACAGACTAAACTGTCATAATGCACAAGCCCTTATAACGGCAATGACCTTCCGTGCAGATCCTGACAAGCCACCCAAACTCAATCAATGAGACAGCACTTAACTGTCAGAAGCATGCTTTGTGTCTCAAATGGTGGCCATCCTGCTTCCCCCTCCCCGATGCCGCAACCCAGAGCTCAAAGGCGTTCTGTACGCATCCTTGCCCCATCAGGGGAAAAGCACCTGTCCAACAAAACATATAACCAACAGGAAATACACAAGCAATGAAGAACAACAGCATAAGCCAGCACACCCAACTCAGGACCTGTACTCACCCCTATCCAAAGTTAGGAAGGCAAACAGCCAGTGGATTGTGGACTTCATGTTGGTTATATGTTCTGTAGACACATGCACAGACCCACAGCCACACATGCAGGTGGCACTGGCAACCGTTAGTAGAAGAAACACTGAGCAGAGGCGCAGGAGAAGCACGCTGCTGTGCACAGAGATGTATGATATATGTTTGCCACCCACCAGAGATATATGCTCATTAATGCACCCTCCCATTGTCTTACCCCCCCTAGGTAGAGGACCTATGCAAAAAGGGGCAAGAGTTGAGGCTGCACTGCCCAAAGGTCCTTGCCCGCCTACAGAGACGGGCAGTGTCTGAACGTCAAGGTGAGTGTTGTGGCCTCTACAGCTCTGTTGAAACTGTCACAGTGGCCCACCAGCCTGTGCGCGCCCAAACTATGTACATGTGGTATGTGACTCACAGAATAGTGTGCTAATGACTGTCATCCCCCACAGAGGAGGATCCTGCCGGTGAGGGCCCCTCCACGTTTGGGCACGCGATGCCAGGACCCACTGCCAGATGCATGATGGAGAAGGAGGAGGCAGTGGAGGTGCTGGAAGCCGATGAGGAGGAGGACGATGCAGCAGAGGAGGAGGCGGCAGAAGCGGCTGTGGCGGAGGATGACAATGGGAATAGGAGGGGGTGGAGGGTGGTGAGGGTGGGTGGGAGGTGCCAGGAGGGGAGGGGGTGGGGAGGGGGAGGTAGGGGGTGTTGAGGGGGGAGGGGGGTGGGAGGGGAGGATGAGTGTTTGATTGTGCTTTCGGGGGTGAGGAGGAGGGGAGCGTGGAGGAGGGAAGCATGGAGGGTGGCAAGGGTGGGTGGGAGGTGCCAGGGGGTGAGGGGGAGGTGAGGGGTGCTGAGGGGGGGGAGGGTGGACTGGATCACAGGACAGCACAGGGCACTGTGGGTCCCTGCCAGCCACCGCATGTGTGTGGGAATGGTGCCCGTCTGGGTGGAGCTACGCCATCCATTGCCACATACAGGGCCCACGCACATGTGCGTATGTGGTGGCAGGTGCGTACGGGACCTGTATGTGGCACTGGATTGTGTGGTGCAACGCATGCGGGCCCAGAACTGCACCATCTGATGGCTGGCAGGTTCCATTCAGTGGATGGCTGCTGAGATGCAGCGTGTGGTGTGTAGGGGCGCTGCATCCCAACAGCCATCCACTGATGGGCGTCCCAGGAGCGCATGATGGCCCCTGTGGTGCCCACACACGTGCCCTGTGCTGTCCTGTCTTCCGCAACCCAACATGGGTAAAGGGGATGGTGGGATAACATCACCCACAACAGCTGGCCACACATGAGCTGGATTGTCCACTGTTGGAACCAGGACACTGGGCTCAATGGACCTGTTTAACCCTGTATGGCATATCTGAGGTCCCTATGTTCAAATGTATATATACCCCCTGTAAATAATTTTAAATACATATTTAATAGTACATCACAATGGTCATGTGTTTTCCTTACAGATAGACTTTGGACGTAAGCATGGGACATGTGTGTAGATCAGTATATGTATGCAAGGTAGACATGGGTATCATACATGGACCATCTCCACACGCAGTTGTGGGGGCTGCCCATGTGCGTATGCGTCTGAGTCCCATGTTGTCCCTGTGATGTGCCAATGTGGAGCATGTCCCGCAGTCTTTGGTCACGTGCATGCTGTGTGCAATGTATGGGAACCATATCTAATGCACCATGCTTGTGTGCCAATAGTGGAGACGGCTAGCATCAGGTTTGTGGCATGGAGGGTATGATGGAATGCTGTACCCAGGAGTTGCTCAGGGGGATAGCTGTTGAGGATGACATGCTTCAATGCATGTCACAAGGATCAGCGGTGGGGGACTACAAGCGCTAGTGAAGGTTGATCAGCTGACCAAAGCAAGCCACCTTTGTCTGCCTGTGCCGCATGCAAGCCTATGTGGGAGGGCAGCCACGTAGGGCCTGCAGTGGGCAGGGAGGATGGGCACACATGTGTCTCCAATGATGGAGGGTATATGGGGTGGGAGAGGGTGGCACATCCCTACACCAGACATGTAGCACCATGAACATATGGTTGTTCAACGGAAGAGGCGCGGTATACCCCCACGCATAGGTTATGGGGCGGGGACCTGGCACAGTCCATGCCACACAGGGCATGGTATGACTTATGTGCACTGATAGGTGGCAGTACAGACACCCCACCACTGAGGGACATGGGTAAGGCACATGTGGGCAGGGAGACAACATGAGGTGCAGGCTAAGTAGGGGAACACAGTGCCACACATTGGAAACAAACAAATAGGATATAATAATTCAGGATGTTTTATTTGTGCCGCTCACATCCTCTGTGGCTGTCCACGGCGACCACGGCCCAACCCACCCCTCTGTTGCGGGGCTGCTGATGCAGCCTCTGGTGCCGCTGCTGGCTGCTGTAACCGGGCCGCTATGGCCTCCTGGGCATCCGCGATCCGTAGGAGCGCCCCTGCTATTGTCTCAGCTGTGGTCTGCAGCTGTTGGATCTCCTGGGTGTTTGCCAAAAGATCGTGGTGAATTTGCAACAGAGCCTGCCGAGTGCCTGTGGGTGGGACACAAGGTGATATGTGAGATACCTCTTTCAAAGCCAACCGTCACACATGCACATGCCAGGCATATCCCACCAGATCAGTCTGCAGAACAATCATGCATGTCACAGCTAGCAACACATGACCATGTTTAGATCTGTGTGTCCCATGAGCCATTCTCATGCCTGGAAGGGGTCTTGATGAGGGGTCATGGGAATCACAGATCTCACACATGTCAGTGTTGCAGTTTAATCTGTGGATGCTTGATCTGCACACTGGTTGTCTGAGATAGGTCAGATGACGTGAGGGGTCGTGGCACACACATACATATATCTAGGGTGCCCTATTCTCTATAATGCTGGTGCACAGTGCAGATTATGTTGACAGACTATGCTGCATAACAATACCCATGGAGGAGTTCCTGTCAGGTAGGGTGTCTTGGTGGCCTGGGATCAGTGGTTTCCACTGTCTGCTTACTTGGGGTATATGGCCGTGCACAGTGTGTGTGTGTCTGAGCCCCTCAAACATGCTGACACCTGACAAGCCATCCGACAGGAGGGTGGAACGCACATGGCACATAACACCCCCCAACATTATAAACAATCTGCTATGTTGGCAACATCCAATCCCCTTGTGGATTTTGCCAACACACACATGGGGATTGGTGTGTATGCTGTTACCCATCTTTGGCATCGCACCATGCTGAGGCACTGTGGGCCCTGAGCTCCGCGATGGTTGGCCATGGTTGTGGGTGTGGTGCCTGCTGATCCTGGCGCCTGCATGGGGTTGGTGTCCTCCGTTCCAGCGCCTGCTCCAGCCTGTGCAGTGCTGCCAGCATCCCCCAGTGTGGCACTATCATCTGTCGCCGTGCCCTGTGCCTCAGGCACCTCATAGTTTGCTGGTGTTTCTTCCCCTTCATTTGTCGTGTTCCCGGAGACTGCGGCCTCTGGCTCCTCCCCACCCTGAGGCCCTGCCACATCCTCCTCCTCAGGTGCCTCCATGATAGTGTAGTCACCTGGGTTGTGGAAAAGCATACACAGCACAGATAGGTTTGCACAGTCCACCTATGTACACCTGTGTACTACATCCACCCCACGATCAATGTGTGCTTGGGGGTGCCCTGTACATGTGCTGCATAGATACTACTACACCTCAAACTACTACTATTAAGCAACTATAGGGCACTGCCAAGCACACACATCACTGTGAATGTAGTATGACAAACAGACATTCCCTGTTCAGTGGGCCTTATAATCTTAACGGACATAGAAATAACAGGTGTGGGAGGAGGTTTGTAGCAGGAGTGAGGAGACATGTGTAGAGCAGATAGACAAAGGGATGGTGTTAGGAACACATGTGAGAGGAGGGCAGAAACATGAGAATTAAAAGGGGTGTGATGGAGTACAGCACACCCATGTGCCACCGGCATAGGCAAATGGTTGAGCTTCAAAAACAGGTTTGAGAGGTTCCAAGCAGATGGCTGATGCATAGACAAAGGGCATTGCAGGAATGGGTTAGGAGCATCATGGTTTACATTCCATACATACCTGCCTGGGGATGGGCGGTGTCCAGGGCCTCTGGCAGTCCCCGCAGGTATATGGGCCCAAGCCGGTCGGCAAGCTCCTGCTTCAGGGGTGTGAGGGTTGGTGTGACGGGACCACCCCCACCGGTGCCCATGGCATGTTGCCTTTCAGCAACCATGTGTGCTCTCACACCACGTTTTATGTCACTAAAGCGCTTCCTGAGGTGGTCAAGGTCCCTGGGTAGCCCCCCTGCCTCTGCCACGGCCACCTGCACCTCCTCCCACACTTCTGTGGATGTGGCCACTGTGGTGATGCTGCTGAGCCGCCCATAGAGAACCTCATAGTTATCCAGGACACTGGCCAGCAGGATCTGGTTTTCTTGAGGGCTGAACGTGCCCTCCTCCGTTCTTCAGCTGCCACCGGTATCCGCCTTCTCTTGGCAGTTGGGGGCCCCTGTGTGGGCTGTGACCCACCCGACGTGCCTGCTGCCACCACTCTGGGCCCACCACTCCCTGCCAGCTCTGTGTCCTGCTGAGTAAGTGGCTGCCCCTCCTCCACTCCTGCCATGTGCTGCTGCTCCATCACCCTATGCTCTTCTCCCTCTCCCTCCCTATCACTCATTCCTGCTCCTAACCCCCTGAGCTCCACCTCACACCTGCTTCCCACCCCCCTCCTCTCCCTGCTGTCTGCTACTCACCTCTCCTGTTTCTCTCACCTGCTCCTCGCCTCCCCTCCTCTCTCCCTCCTCTGCTTGGCCACACACCTCTCCACCTGCCTCTGCACTCTCCAACACCTCTCCACCTGCCTCTCACTCTCTCCACCACCACTACTCACAAACACAGCCTCCTATGCCTCACACCTTCTCCTGACACTATCTCAACCTCGCTAACACCACATGCCTTCTCTCTCTCTCTCCTACACAAACCCCTCAACGTGACCCAGGTGTGCAGGTGTATTTATAGGGGTTTTTTTACGTAATGCGCATTGCGCATGCGTGCGCGGCTGCTGTGCACGTGCGGCTGCTGCGCAAATTGTGCATGCGCTGTGTAGATGCTGAGGGTGCGTGCGCAGGAGATGTCACACATGCGCTGTGCGCGTGGGGCATAGCGCATGCGCGTTACATCACACAGCACATGCGCATGTCTAACGCTCATGCACAGCGCATGTGTAACATGGTGTCATGCGCACGCACCTTCCGCGTCCCTGTGGCACATGTGCAACACATGCAACTGCCACGCTCATGCGACAGCACATGCGCAACACGCGCAACGTAAGTATACCCTTTAAATACACCTGCACACCTGGTTCACATTGAGGGTTTTGTGTAGGAGAGTGAGAGAGGCCGTGCTGTGTTAGTGAAGCTTGTGGAGAGTCAAAGGAAGGTGTATTGTGTGTAGTGGCTGTGTTTGTGAGTGTTGTTTGGATTGTGTGGCTGTGTGTGTGTGTGTGTGTGTGGTGTGAATGGTGTGTGGCTTGGTTAGTGAGGTGACTGTCTGTGTTTGAGTGTTGTAGAGAGGTTGGATGGGTTGAGTCTATGGCGGCCTTCATGGTTGCTGCGATTGCAGAGGGAAGTGAGCAGGGGTTGCGGTTGCCTGACGGGGGAGATGGTGTCGATGTGGCTGAAGCACAGGGCATGGGTGTAGACCTGCTGCAACTCAGACCTGCAGCTGTGGGGGCAGGCCAGGCAGGGACTGTACCCACATGGGGCAGGAGACATGCAGAGGTGCAGGCTCACCAGCCTCGCCTCTACAGGCCCATGGCCCAGCTCCATGGCATGCGTGAGGACCAGGTCATCTCCCTCTACCACCTGAGCATGGGAGCTATTGGGGAGCTCTACGAGGATCTAAGACCTGACCTCGAGCCCCTGACTGGTCGGTCACATGCAATACGAGGTTTGGTCAAGCTCCTTGGTGCCCTACATTTCTTTGCCTCTGGCTGTTTCCAGTCATCTGTGGCCGCAGTGGGTGGCATGAGCTGCCCCACCTTCTCACGCTGTCTCCACCAAGTACTGCGTGTCATGGTCAGCCGGGTGGGGAATTACATAGCCATTCCCCACACTAGGCTACAGTGGGGGACCCTGAACCAGGCCTTTGAGGCGTTAGCCGGGATACCACACGTGATGGGAGCTATTGATTGCACACATGTTGCCCTGACCCCGCCTAGAGACAGGGAGGTAGTGTTCCGCAACCACAAACACTATCATTCCCTGAATGTTCAGGTTGTATGTGATGCAAATATGCATATTCTGAATGTGGTCCCCAGGTTTGCAGGGTCCACCCATGACTCCTATATCCTGCATCACTCCGCACTTTTCACTCAATTTGAGGCAGGACAGTATGAGGACTGTCTATTGCTGGGTGTGTATTTATCATTTCTAACATGCACATGCTGTTCATGTGACTAACCGTATGTGCAAATGTCTGTCTTGGAGGTGTATCCCTTGTTGTGTGGGTATGTCATCTGTCTGTGTGTGATATAAGGTGGTGCCCTCCAACTCCACCTTGCTATGGAGCTTTGTGCTGATAGTTGAATGGATGCTAGCATTTGTGTCGTGGTTACAGATTATGTTGTTTCCAATCCGTATACCTACCCCTTGTCGTGTGTGTCTGACCTTCACACCCTGATGCATAGTTGTGATGTCCCATCATGTGATGTCATATGTTTATGTCTGGTTGTGTTATGCATTTGTGTTGCACGTATATACCTGTGTCTGTTTGGGTGGACATGAGCTCCTGGTTTAATGTCGCACATTTCTGTTTTGCAGGTGATGCAGGATATGGGTGTCACCCCTGGTTGCTGACCCCTGTGCGTCAACCGCGGACATGTGCAGAGAGGAGGTACAATGAGGCCCATGCCACCAGCCGCTCCATCATAGAGCACACCTTTGGCGTATTAAAGAGTCGCTTCAGGTGTCTGGATAGGACAGGCGGGGCCTTACAATACAAACCACAGACTGTGGCAGAGATCACTATAGCCTGTTGCATCCTGCACAACATTGCTCTCAGGCACCATATCCCTGTCGATATTAATGAGGATCTAGAGGATGACCCTACGTGCCCCCCTGCAGTGCCCGTAGTGACACACATGAGGATACAGCAGTCAGGCGGCAGCTGATTGCGGAGCTCTTCTCATGTAAGTACTGCATATGTTCCCACCTACATTTGTTTGAATATGTGTGTACTGCTAATATTAGTTTGCATTTGTATTACGATATCAGTAAGATGCAGCACTGCACTGACATGTAACTGAGACTGGCTAGACATACCAGCTTCAAATCTACTCATGCCTGATACACATTAGATGTGGGCAGGGCATAACAGCAGGTAGAGGTGAATTATGTGTGTGTGGCGTTTTAGACTTGGGGAAGGTGTTGGGCTGACATACCTGGTTTGTGGATGCATGTGATAGGAGCTAATGTGCATCCACACGTAGTTAGTTTTTATACTTTGGGTGCAGCAAGGTGGAAGGCATGTGGTATGGTGCTAACAGTGGGAGAGCAGGCCATGGATGGGGCCAGTTGTCTAGATGTGTGTGTTTTTCATTGAGTGTTTTGAGCTGATTGTAAAGTTGGTATGCTCTGATGTGCAGGGTCTGTGTGTTAGTCGTTTTTGTATGGCGCTACATGTGTTACGTAGTAATATAGACATCATCAGTAGTATTTGGATTACTGGTATGTGATATCCTTAATGTAAATTACTGCAACACCACAGTGTGCCTGAGTGTAAAGGTCATCACGTAGCCCTCAAATGGATGCGGGTAAGGATAGGGAACCTGTGAGGTGTCCAGCCAGGTGGAGTATTATTGTCCTCATTTTGTGGGATGTAGAATAGCCATGCAGTGCAATGTTGCATATTTACACGCTGACAGAGATTATTCAGGCCAGATCAGCAAGGTGTAGGTTACAGTTGGCAAGCTGAGGGCTAAATATGGGGGTGGAATTGGGTTTTAGTGGTGTTTTCAGGGGGAAGAGGGCAAATCTAGCTGATGACATCTAGACATATAACTCAGCACTCACATACAAACTGGGTAGGTGTGTAGAGGAGGAGAGTGCGGTCCAAGACAACAACTACATTGCGGACCCTAGAGAGGGAGAGTTATGTCCACACACACATAGAGGCTCTGATGGGGGGGGGGGGGTTAGGTGGACATATAGGCTATCCATGCTTTGCCATTATCAATTTCACACAGTAGGGTGACATGCAGCCATCATGGTCCGGTCGCATACACACATCGGGGTGTGGTTTAGCAGACAAAACTCAGCCGTTGAGATATATATTTGCAAATCATCATCACACAGCTGTTAATGTCAGTCAAGGTATGAGATATACACACCAAGGAAATGTATATGGACAGAGGATAAGGGAGGTGTCCCTGCATAGTTCCATGTGTTACAGGAATTGACAGCGGGGTAGCAGACGACATTGAGACACCAGAACACACAGTGAAGGGCATTGGGAGAGATATGGGGGACACAGGATATTACTGCAGCCTTGGAGTGATGCAGGGACATGGTAGTGAGCAAACACTTCTGTTCACCATTTTGTACGGCAACACAGAGGTGTGGGAGGGGACAGACAGAGTATGGACCCTTGTAGTTTGGCAAACACACTTCAGAGATAACTCTCACATGACAGAGATCTGTACAGTGTGATGGTGAACAGTCAGTCTGTAAAGGATCTTGGGGAGTCTGCGAGCTGAGGACAGGAAGGTGCAGTGTGTGTTGCACAGCTAGAACATGACATATGTATGTTTCCCTTGTGTGACGACAGTCAGTGGAAACATATGTCCTCAGTGATGTGTCATATTGTACATATGTTGTTGTTCACCTCTTTTCCCTGCACCACCATAACCTCTATCTTGCTGTTGGCACACATATCCCCATGTGTTTGTGTCCAGTTTGTCTTCTGCAACACTGTCTCTGTGACAAGTCCAACAGAGCTGTATGTGTGTGGGGGTCCTAGATGTTTTGGTGGTGGGCTACACGTACACCCCCGACTTTGTACCATCAGCCAACACCAGCATATCATTGTATTTCACAGGGCCTTTAGGTACACCAATCTCCAATTGTGCACATACCAGTTGTATGCTACTGCTGACACGCTCACCTTAGCATACTGTGTGGGTGTGTTTCTTTGGGTTGGCTGTGTGATTATACAGTGTGCAGGCATTTTACATTAACATGTGGTGTGAGGGGTCTGTACACTTGGGGGGCGGTGGTGACTGTCCCATCTCTACCTTACTGGTGTTTACCGTTTCAACATTGTGGACATGTGTTGGGTGTGCTGAGCAGAACTGTGTCTTGTGTTGTGACATACTACTGTTGAACAGCATTTTTTATCAAGATATCTTCATAATGTGGACATGCATCAACAGAGGCTTGACATGGTGACATGGTGATTCTACACATTTTGATGGCATCGTCTCCCTTCACTGTGACGTGTTGTGGCCTTTGAGTGACTCAAGGGATCCAAGACATACACTTGCTGCACGCACACTGTAGGTTGCACCTTTTTTGGGGGGGGGGGGGAATGACATCAGGCTTTACATGTTTTTTTTTTTTTTTTATTGCATATATTTAACTTTTATACAACCAAACAAACACCAAAATGACCATTGTTACAATGACATGCTAACAATCAAAACATGGCCATCCCACCCCCCCTCATAAGAAAACAATTGAATAAATGAATAAATCATACCAAACAGAAAATATATTAATAATAAAATTAATAATAATAATAATAATAATAAAAACAACCCCGACCCCTACCCCCCCCAGGCGCCCAGCAAGCCTATCTACAAATCAGGGCTGATTGCCAGCATCAAATATAGATGATCTAACCATCAGAAAATGAAAAGAAAGTAGAAAGTTACAGGAAAAAACACATACGAATCTAGTATTTGCTACACCATACCCACATACCTATCCAGAGCAGACCATCTCTCCAACCTCAGAGCCTTCCCCTCAAGAGAAAGGAGTCTATCTTGGGCTTTCTCAAATTTGCTGTAAAGACAAACCTGGAACCACCAGTTTGCCCAGTTCAACTTTGTATGATCTTTCCAGGTTGACAGAATCAATTTTAAGGCTATCATCAACATGAAAGTTAATAAAAAGAAATGCTTCTTGTCCAACGATGGAATCTCTGCTAACGATCTCAGGGTAATTATGTTCCAGGAGAGAGGACAGGAAAAAAGAAGAATCTGCTGAATTCTGGACCAAATTGGCTCCCAAAAAGACCGAAGAGCAGGGCATTCCAGGAACATATGCCGCACGGTCCCAACTGTCTCCTTACAGGTCCAACAGGAGGGAGAACCCCCCGCATGCCATTTGGCTGATTTTACTGGGGTAATGTACGCTCTGTGTGCAAAAAAAAACATCGATTGGGTGAGTGCTGCAGACCTCGAGCTACGAATTAAGGTACCCCAGAGGCGACTCCACGTTTGTGGTAGTATAGAAGTCCCCAATTCTTCTTCCCAAACTTTCCTTAGACCCAATAGTGGCTTTGAGTAATGGGTTCGGATTAATACATATAGACTTTACATTCCACTCCTTCAATCAGCAGCTTCTTCCATAATGTTTTTCAGCCCCCACTGTTGGTCCAAATCTCTAGAGCTCCGCTTTACCCCGGCAATACAGTGGGTAAGTTGCAACCACTGGAAGTGGCCAGAAGACGGCAGTCCAAATTCCCTTCGCAGTTCGATAAAAGGCTTCCAAGCCCCTCCTATTACCAGCTGCCCAATTGTCCAGATTCCACACCTCTGCCAGCTCTCCCAGGCAAATGTTTTCTTGTTGATTTTGAACAAGGGGTTACACCATATCGGCATGAGAAGTGAAGGCGAATTTCGTCGCTCCATGATAGAGCCAAACCACTGAAAGGCCTCTTGAGTGGCAAGTATAACTCGACCTCCCCTGAGAGACCCCAGACCCTTCATCCCCATGAGCAACGGCATTGTATAAGGTCTGACCATGCGTTCCTCAATCTCCAGTCATCTGGCCTTATTTTCAGACGTCTCCGCCGTGGACCAGGTACTGCCTTGTTTCAGTATGCTAGCCACATGATACCAGTAGAAGTCAGGGAAGTGAACTCCCCCATCTGTTTTATTCGCCTTAAGCTTCTGTAGAGCTATCCGGGGGGTTTTCCCTTCCCATAGAAAGTGACTAATGATTCGATCTAGAGCTTTGTAAATGCTGCGAGGGAACAGAATAGGAACCATGGCCAACTTGTAATTTATCCGCGGCATCAATACCATCTTAATGGATTCAAGTCGCCCCCACCAGGAGAGATGCAGGGGAGACCATTTTAAAGCAAAGGATCTTGCATCCATCAATACTTGTTCTTTATTTATCTGGATCGTTTTCTCTAAAGGAGCACAGTACTGCATCCCCAAATACTTTACAGTAGAAGCTTCCCATTGGAACGAAAAATCTGCCAGCAAACTCTTATGAGCAAGGTGATTGAGCGGAAAGGCAACAGATTTCGTGCGATTAACTGTATACCCCGAAAACCGGGAGTAGTTGTCAATTAACTCCATCAGAGGAGCGAGTGATTCAGGGGATAAGAAAAGTAATAAATCATCCGCATACGCCGACAATTTGACTTGCAGATCCTTCACTGCTAGGCCCTTGATCCCTCTGTGCTGCCGGATGGCCAGCAACAATGGTTCCAAGACAATATTAAACAGAAGGGGCGACATCGGACAGCCCTGCCGCGTTCCTCTCCGCAGATCGAAAGAAGGGGAGAGATCACCATTAACCATCACTCGTGCTGTAGGTTTGGCATAAAGGACACTTATCATTTCGATAAAATGTAGCGGGCAACCGAACCACTTCAGAGCTTGAAACAAGAAAGGCCACTCCACCTTGTCGAAGGCTTTTTCCGCGTCGACTGATAGACCAATATATGGCACATCAGCGTCGCCTGCTACATCCAAAAGATTACAGAACACCCGGGCGTTATCCGCTGTAGATCTTCCTGAGATAAAACCACATTGGTCTGGATGTATTAAATGCTGCATCACTGTATTTAAGCGGTTAGCCAAGACCGTGGAGTATAACTTGTAATCTGCATTTAGAAGCGATATTGGTCTATAGTTACCTATCTCCGTCGGGTCTCTGCCCGGTTTAGCTAACACGATTACTGTTGCACCAGCAAAGGCTCCAGTGTTACTTGCCTGCAGACGCAGTTTCCTTTAGTAATCCAGGATATGAGGTGTAAGGTCTTTGGCGAAAACCTGGTAGAATTCTATTGGAAGCCCGTCCGGATCGGCCGCTTTACCACTTTTCATTCCCGACAGGGCAACCATCAGCTTGTCCATCTCGATTTCCTTGCCCAGGTAGGAACATTGCTCCTCATTCAGCTGGGGGTGATCAATTTGCTCCAGGAACCGCAAAAGCTCCGACTCTGTACAATCCATGTCCGAGTGATATAGCTGCTCATAAAATTTGCGAAACGCAGCCAGAATGTCCGCATTTGCAGCCATTGACCCTCCATCTTCCTCCTTTAAGGTTGCTATATGAGATTTCTCTTGCTGTGCCTTCCCGCGGGCCGCCAGAATTTTCCCAGCTCTATTACTCCCGACATAGTAACGGGCCCTTTGCTGAAATATGTTCCGCTCCACTTCCTTATTTAATATCATATTGTACTGGAATTGTAGCTTTTGTAATTGCGTCAACACTGTGAGATTAAATTTTTTTCTGCAGAAGTCTCTCTCCAGCTCTTATTTTTTGGTCTAGATTGCACATTTCCTCTTTTGCTTGTTTGTGAGCAGCAATAGAGAAGCTAGTAATTTTTGCCCTGATCAAAGCTTTAAAGGCCTCCCACCAGGCCCACAGAGAAGTATCCTCAATTAGATTAGTGGCAAAAAACTCTTTGATGGCCTGCTGTATACTCTGCTTGAAAGCTTCGTCCGCTAGCAGCGAACGAGAGAAGGACCAGACACGATAACTGGAATTTCCTGCTGCCATATCCATCTCTAGGGTTACCGCCACATGATCCGATATATGTGAGCTTAATATCTCCGCCCTCTGGACTCCATGCAACAAAGATTTGGAAAGCAGAAAGAAATCTATGCGTGAGAATGAGCCATGGGGCTGAGAGAAAAATGTAAAATCTTTTTCTATAGGGTACAAAGCCCTCCACGCATCAATAAGCCCCAGATCTTCCACCACATTTTCTAGGGCCACCCGGGCTCTACTTTTCCTATCCACTCTTCCAGGTTTACAATCCAGAAGGGGGTCAAGCACCATGTTGAAGTCGCCCCCAATTATGATTGGAAAATCTGCCATTTCATGTAGGGCCGCAGCTAATTCTTGAAAGAACTGTGGGCTGTCTGAATTTGGAGCATATAAATTAAAGAGGGCAAATTGCAATCCACCCACCTTCAGCATAGCATTAGCCCAGCGGCCTTCATGATCCACCCTGGACGAGATCACTTGAGAATTCAGTGCTTTATTCACCATCGAGATTACACCGCCTTTTTCCCATTAGCGGGAGAATGCGCGACTAGTTGGTATTTCCCAGCAGCTACCTTCAGCGCCTCTTGAGTTGACAGATGCGTCTCTTGCAACAACACTACGTCCATCTTCAATTTATGGCAATAAGTTAGAATCTTTTTCCGCTTAGACGGATGACTGATGCCCTTTACGTTTAGAGAGATTATTTTAAGAGCACTCATGAGGAAAGCCTAATTGAGATCCTGCACTGAAATGATGAGTCTGCTCCGGATATGACTTAGACTGGAGATGCTGTAGCAAATATAGAACAGTACAAGACTTGCATGGCACCACTAAACCTCCACTGTAGGGGAATAAAAAAAAAGGGTGAAACAGTGCGAAAAACATGATAACTGCTGCCCAACCCCTATATACTATAGATCTCCCAACAAGCCCCCATCAAATACACATAACAGTAGAATGAAGCCTTCATATACCACACGTATTATACAATTTACCTACTATAAACCAAATACACTATACATATACAGTGTTGGGTACTACAAACTTCCCCACCCCCCTGACCAACCTTAATTCCACTACAGAATCCTTCTTAGTCTTCCCCGCTCCCAGGAAACAAAATAACACAAGCACAGAAGGCAAAATAGAGAAAAGAGAAGAATAGTAGTAAAAATCGAAAAGTCACACAGTACTCTGCGCTAAGAGTGTCTTAGTCCAGGCCTGGGTCATAACCCTCCTCCCAGGGCTCCAGCTATCCTTTGTGGATGTTTCCACATCCAACTACATGGGAGCACTTGCCCACATGAGCAGAAAAATATGCACATCCTTAGGCCACACTACCAGTCAATGCATCCTCAATGCTTCATGATCCTCTATGAATTGGGCTGCCGCCGCTGGATCGTCGAATGCCTTCGTTTGATTATCTACGGTGATCTTGAATCGCGCAGGTAAAAGAGGCCAAACCTCGCCTGAAGCTTTTGCAGGCGCGGACGTAGTTCCAAAAACTGTTTCCTCTTGATCACAGTCGACTTACAGAAATCAGGGTAAAACGCTATATTATGTCCTTCAAATTTCAATGGCGACTGTGCCTTAGCTGCTGCCAGAATTTGAACTACTTGCTGATGTTTTAAAATGCAGAAAATAATCGGCCGGGTCTTGCGATTGTGAAGCCCCACTTGAGATGGCACCCGGTGGGCTCTCTCTATCTCATCGGAGAGGAGAACTTCAGGCGCAAGACTTCAGGGAGAAAATTCGTTAGAAATCTAAACATGTCAACGCCCTCCGCTCCCTCAGGGATGCCAACCAGCCTGATATTATTGCGCCGCGACCTGTTACTCAGATCTTCCAAGTTGGCCTCTAGCTGCTCAATTTTCCGATAGGCCTTGTTGAGTCTACCAATTTGCTCCTCGTGCGTAGATAGGGCCATGTCCACCCTGTTCATCCTGCCCATTAGCCCCTCCATCTGCCCCTTCAAATCCTGTATCTCCGATTGTACCTGGGCCAACGTCTCCCCATTAGCGGTCACCAGAGCTCTGACCGCTCTAATTTCTCCTAAGATTTCTCTTGTTACCTCCTCGGAGTCTTTTGAGGCGGCCATCTTGAGTGGAGAGGGGGGATCAGCTTTAAGTCTCTTGGAGCCTGTGTTCCCACCAGCCGCAATGTCCAATTTCATAGGTTTCCCACGCGCCATGACTTCCACTATCAAGCACCACGAAGCAAATATCAGGAGGCAACTTATTCTGCGAGTATTCGCTGGATTCTTGCTGGGGTTGAGAGCAGCAGCCATCATGCTCTCCCGCTGGCTCCGCCTCCAGGCTTTACATGTTAATGATTTACGGTTTGTTTCAGAGATATTTCATGTTGCCTCTCTATTCACAAACGCTGATGCACATGGGGAGGAGCTGTGATACGCTTGTGTAACATGGGCATGGACATGGACATGAACATATCCATGTGACAGCCGCGTCTGCAGTTCCATTTCCAAATTTGACCAACATGCAGTGTGTTCTGTGTTGTGATCATGTTATGTTTGCCTGTGTGTCGTTTTATTATGTGCATATTCATGTTTGACTCTCTGCAATTTGTGCTGATGTTGCAAGCAACATACCAATACATTATTTCTCCTCTTCTGACACAGGGCAGAGAACAAACCGGACATATCTACTGGAGTGCATCCGGCATCGCCATCATCCACCTGTTGGGGGACACACCACCATGGAACTATCCCTGGGAAAATGGTGCCATAGGATGTTTGACCTCTGCGAGTGGGACACATGCTTAAGATGGACAGTATCATTGTTGGAGTGGTACTTTGGCCATGACAGACCTGTCCAACACACTGGGAACCAGAGAAGTAGGTGGGTACGCACAGAGCAGGCTCCAAGACCAAAACAGGAGAAAGGTGTCCGCCGCCACTCGTTCCAGGGCTGGCCTCTGGGAGCAGAAGCGTGGCAAGCTGCATGTTCTTGGGGCTGGCAAAGAGATTCAATGTCGGTGTCCCCCAATGTTGAAAAACAGAGGTGGCCACCACTGGGATGAGGCACCACATGGGGCTGAAGGACTTTGCTGAGTCGATCTGTAAGCATATTGTCCTGACCAAGCAGGTAGACTGCCCGGAGGATCATGCCCTTCTCCGCGACAAAGATTCACAGATGAACCGCCTCTCAACACAGGAGGTACAAGCCTGTTCCCCCCTGCTTGTTGATGTAAAACATTGTTACTTGGTTGTCGGTCTGAACGAGTACAACCTGGCCTGCTAGGTGGCTCTGGAACACCCAAAGGGTGTTTGTCACAGCTCTGAGTTCCAGGAGGTTGATCTGGAGAGCACTTTCCTCCTGAGTCCAGGCGCCCTGCAACTATAAACCATTGCAGTGGGCTCCCCAGCCGAGGTTGGAGGCATCAGTGGTCAGAACGCTTTGGGCTGGTGGGGCCTAGAAAGGTAGGCTGGCCATGGTACCAGGTGAGAGAGACCACCAGAGGCTGGGTGATATGGACTCGATCCTCCAGTCAGCCCATGGCTCAAGTCCATTGAGAGCTGAGGATCCACTGGGCCTGCCGCATCCAGAGATGGGCCTGCAGGATTATGTGAACCGTCAAGGCCATGTGCCCCAATAGGCACTGCAGGAGACAGGGTGGACACCGATGAGCAAACCTGTACCTCTCTTACTAGGGTTGCCAGAAGTTGTACCCTGTCTAGAGAGAGGAAGGCCCTGGCTGGGTGTCGTGTTCATCGCAGGAGACACACATGACCTTTCCAGTACTGTGGCATATTGGGATGTGACACTTGACTATGCATGCTGAGGTTTCAAGGACACTCTTCACCTGACTTGATGGATTGAAGACACACTTTGCACTTTGGACACTGTGTACTGGTCCACACGTGTGCAGCAGGGACTGACATTGTCGGTGTATGTTGTACATTCCTCAACCGTTGTGTTGTTGTGTTTTGGCCATGTGTGTGACATGGAACACAGGATACGCTCATCTGGTTCAACACAAACATACAGCCATGTGTGTGGCATAGGAGGTGCGATGGAAAGGTCCTGTTGTCTATGTCCACCTACTCTCCACTTGGACATGATACAGTTTTTGTCATGACAACGCTTTACTGCACACCAACAGCTTACAGTGATGTTTTCACTCACCAAGGGTGTTTTTGTGCATGTGTGGCATCACTGTATCATGTTGAGATGTACACGGTGCATGTGCATATGACTAACTATGTTGGAGAAACACAGCATGTAGCAATATTGCTTCTGTGTGGTTTACTGTAAAATGTTTTCCCTTACTTTCCATCTCTATATACTGGTTCTTGTGTTTGTTTACTGTACAGACGTGACGCTCAACATGGATTTACAAACCTTGCATTGCATGGCTGCACACTCCTATTTATCCCCTGAGGTAACGACACTCACATTGCCCCATTATATTTGGAGTGTCGCAGTGTGAGTGCCTATTGTCTTCCTTCAGTGTTGCATTCCATGTGCCGTGATATATGTGTACAGACACTGTATCCACACCAACCAGTGCAGGGGACCTTCTGTATAGTGTTATCTCTGCATGTTTCTGCAGGTTGTTTTTTTGTATTGGTTTCTGTGTTCATGTGCCTCTGTTACCTGTTGGCATATCCTCATTGTGCATGTGACCATAGTTTATGGTTACATTGTTGCAGCTTTGATTCCTACATGAGGCATTATGTGGCAGCTGTAACATCAATTTCTACATGTGTTTTTAAACTTTCAACATTTTAACAACATATGCTGTTTTCATTTGTGTGTCTCCTGTGTTGCCAGATAGATATGCTTTCAGGTACAGATCATGATTGTTGTGTGTTGGGACCTCATCATGCACCGCCTACTGTCTACATGCACTCATATGTAAGTAACACATTTGAGGCGTGCAGCAGCATGTGGTGTGTGGGGGCCAAATGCATACTGTCCACCATGCACCTGATGCACATTATCTCTCCTGCCCTCATTTGTAGACGTGCCAGTGACCTTTATGTAGGATGTGAGTTGCTGCCCTGCTAAATGTTTGTTTGGTCTTTCACCTGGGATCCACTCACCTTGGTATTATGATGGCAGTATTTACACAGCTCTGTGATCCTCTGTCTTGAAGGACTAGAAAAAGGGACTGTTACTTCTGGAGAGAGATCTGCAACTGTGAGTATATACTTCTGGTAATTTTCTAAAAGGAATTCTTTGTATTAAAGCTAATTAATCTGTGAATCCACTATTTTTGTTAAATCAGTCAGGGCCTAGTAGCAGCAGTTTAAGTTTAAATTTAAAACACAGAGGAGAACTTTCTGGTTACATTTCATACCCAGCAGAGAGCCTGTAGTTTTAATTTAATAGTCACTCAGGGCCTAGCATCAGCAAAGTACTTTTAGCTTAAATTTAAAACACAGAAAAGAGCTTTCTGGTTACATTTGGAACCCAGCAGAGAGCTTGTAGTCTAAATTTAATAGTCACTCAGGGCCTAGCATCAGCAAAGTACTTTTAGCTTAAATTTAAAACACAGAAAAGAGCTTTCTGGTTAAATTTAGAACACAGCAGAGAGCTTGTAGTTTAAATTTCATAAGAAGTTAGAGCCTAGCAGCAGCTAAGAGCTATAATTTATATCAAATCAGAATATAGCTTACCTCAGCAGCACAAGACAGGGTACTGTGTAGCAGCCCTCTTTTAATAAGTGTTATTTCCCTCCCTCCCTCCCCACACGCACCCACCCCTGGGATAATCGTAGCTTTATAGGTACTTACACATCTTAAAAGACAGGAGGTGCTCTCAGGTGAAGCTCATTACCCAAATCAGTCATACACTAAGGAACTGAGATTAGTTAAGCTTCAGGTGAACAAGCTATATTACATGTATTAGGTACAGTTTTATTAGTATAAATATCCATAGCAACCCTTAGTAAGTAAAGAACTTAGATCTAAACACAAACTTAAAACTAAGATGCAGACAGCAGTCCAGCAGCGGGATGGGGGCTTTCCAGTCTTTTGCATTGAGTGTCACATGTATGATTTTCTCCCAGTTGGTGAGAGGTCTTACGTGTGCACTAGGTGCAAGGAGCTCTTTGCTCTCAGGGAACGAGTCCATACTCTAGAGGCTAAAGTAGCAGACTTGGAAAGCATAAGACAGACAGAGAGGTACATAGACGAGACCTACAGGGATATAGTTCTGAAGTCCCACCTCCAGTCTGGCAGCATCCCTGTTGCCATGGAGGAGAGAGGTCACGTGACAGAAGAGCATCACCCTGGTGTGGCACGAAGTGATCCTGTAACTAGGACCTGTCCTCCAGGTGATGAAAAACCCTCTCGCACCGAGGAGGTTTCTCCAGGGCATGTGCCCATGAGGGAAGGGTTAGGACAGCCGTTATAGTTGGTGATTCAATCATTAGGCATGTAGATAGCTGGGTGGCTGGTGGACGTGAGGATCGCCTGGTAACATGCCTGCCTGGTGCGAAGGTAGCGGACCTCACGCGCCACCTAGATAAGGTCTTAGATAGTGCTGGGGAGGAGTCTGCTGTCTTGGTAAATGTCGGTACCAATGACATAGGAAAATGTGGTAGGGAGGTTCTGGAGGCTAAATTTAGGCTTTTAGGTAGGAAGTTGAAATCCAGAACTTCCAGGGTAGCATTCTCCGAAATGCTTCCTGTTCCACGCGCAGGACCCAAAAGGCAGCAGAGCTCCGGAGTCTCAATGCATGGATGAGATAATGGTGCAGAAGTGAGGGGTTTGGATTTGTTAGGAACTGCGAAACATTCTGGGGAAAGGAGGGGCTCTTCCGAAGGGATGGGCTTCACCTTAACCGGGATGGAACCAGGCTGCTGGCATTAACCTTTAAAAAGGAGATAGAGAAGCTTTTAAACTAGATATTAGGGGAAAGCCGACAGTTGCCCAAGAGCGGATGGTTCGGAAGAATGTATCTTTGAAGGATACTAACAAAAGCAGAGAGGTTCCACAAAAGAGTAAAGTAGCCCAAATGCCGTCAAGTATGGAGCAGACAGAGCTTAAAGATCCCAAATTACCCATGTCTAACAATAGCCAAATTAATATGAATAAAATACATTCTCTACAATGCTTGTATGCAAATGCTAGAAGTCTAAAAAATAAGATGGGAGAGTTAGAATATATAGCACTAAATGAGAGGTTAGATATGATTGGAATATCAGAGACATGGTGGAAGGAGGACAACCAGTGGGACACTGTGATACCTGAGTACAAACTATATCGTAATGATAGAGCTGATCAAATTGGTGTTAGAGAGGGCATTGAGTCAGAAAGGATTGAAGTTTTGCAGGAAACAAAATCCGCTGTAGAATCTATATGGATTGAAATTCCATGTAAAAGGGGGAAGGCAATGGCAGTGGGGGTGTACTATCGAGCGCCTGGCCAGAATGACTAAATGGATGATGAAATGCTCAAAGAAATCAAGGAAGCTAACAAAACTTACAGCACAGTAATAATAATGGGTGATTTCAACTACCCCGGTATCGACTGGGTCAATGTCACGTTAGGACATGCTAGGGAGATAAAGTAACTAGATGAAATACATGACTGCTTCTTGGAGCAGCTGGTTCATGAACCAACCAGAGGGGAAGCCATATTATGTTTTATGTTTATGTTTATGTTTTATTGCACTTGATATACCGCTATTACATTTAGAACATAGCGGTGTACAGCAAAGCAGAACCTTATACAGAGGGACCAATAGGTCGGAGAAAAAGAAAAAGAAATGAAGTTACAATGTAAGACAGGAAAGCACCCAAGACATTTAAATAGACAAGACTACAGGTGAGGAAGGAAAGGGAGGGCAGGGAAGGAAAGAGGCTGGTTACGTAGGAGGCAGGGGGAGGTCAAAAGCAACAGAAAAAAAGTGCGTTTTTAAGTCTTTTTTGAATGTGGGATAATGTTGTTCTAGCCTGAGGGAAAGGGGTAGTGAATTCCAGTAGGCTGGACCAATAAAAAAAAAGGCAGAAGAACGTGTGGACTGTAAGTGAGCGAGGGATGGAGAGGGGAGGTGAAGGCGATTTATGTGAACGGAGCGGCGGAGGGAGCGGGTGGGGATGTGAAAATGGAGTAAATCTGCTAGGTATTGGGGGGTATGGGTATATAAAACTTGGTGAACCAGTATAAGGATTTTGTAACGAATGCGGAATTGTAGAGGCAGCCAGTGTAAATGAGAGAGAAGTGGAGTAACATGATCGCGGGGGGAGGAATGGAAAATAAGACGTGCAGCAGTATTCTGGATGCGTTGAAGCCGATGAAGTTGTGAAAGGGGTAGTCCAGCAAAGAGAGAATTACAAAAATCGAGGTGTGATATCACCAAAGAAAGAAGGAGAGTGGTGAGGGCCTCAGGGGTGAGAAATGGACGGATAGAACGTATTTGGCGGAGGAAAAAGAAAGAGGTTTTTGTGAGATGGGAAATGTGATTACGGAAGGAAAGGTCAGAATCAAAGATTACACCAAGGTAGCGAAAGTCAGTGACTAGTGGGACTGAGGAAGTCGAGAAGGAAGGAGCAATTGAGGGGGGAGGACTGCCATGGGTGAACCAGATTGCGAGGGTCTTTGTTAGATTAAGGTGAAGGCAATTTGTAGTGAGCCAGTTTGCAACAGCGGAGAGACAGGAGTTGAGTGGGGTGAGATCAGGATGGAGGGGAGAGGTGTGAAACAGGAGGAGGAGGTCATCAGCGTAATAGTATGCAGAGATCCCAAACTGCTGAACCAGGAGTGCTAAGGGTGTGAGAAATAAGTTAAAAAGAAGGGGTGCCAAAACAGATCCCTGGGGGACACCACAGGAAAGCGGGAAAGAATCAGAGGGGAGTGAGGGAATAGAGGAGGAGACAACAGTACAGGAACGAGAGGAGAGGAAGGAGTGAAACCAGTGGTAGACTGTGTGACGAAGACCAGCATCTCGAAGTCGTGAGAGAAGAAGAGAGTGGTCGACTAAATCAAATGCGCTGACAGATCCAAGGATACCGCCACCGAAAAGTCACCACGGTCGTGCGCCACATGAAGTTCGTTTAAGAATCCGGTAAGAACGGTCTCGACACTGTGGCCTTGTCGAAATCCGGACTGACGGGGTTGAAGAAAGTGAGTGGTATTGAGGTGATGAGATAGCTGTGTGAAAACTGTTTTCTCAAGTATCTTGGAGGCCTAATCCTTAGTGGAACACCAGATCTAGTGCAAGAGATAAGGTTGTTGGGGCCACTTGGCAATAGTGATCATAGCATGATTGCATTTGATTTAATTAGTGGAGGAGGGATAGTAAGGAAATCCACCTTTTAACTTTCGAAAGGGAGACTATGATAAAATGAGGAAAACAGTTAAGAAAAAAGTAAAAGGAGCAGTTGCAAAGGTTAAAGACGTACATCAGGCTTGGCTGTTGTTGAAAAATACTATCTTGGAAGCCCAGACCAGCTGTATTCCACGCTTTAAGAAAAGTGGAAGGAAGTCCAAAAAACTGCCAGCATGGTTTAAAGGTGAGGTCAGAGAGACTGTTGTTGCCAAAAAAGCATCTTTCAGGAAATGGAAAAAAGAGCCAAACGACAAAACCTGGAAACAGCACAAGCACTGGCAAGTCAAATGCAAGGCATTGATAAGGCAGGCAAAGGGAGAATTTGAGAAGAAGCTTGCTGCGGAAGCAAAAACGCGAAGTAAAGACCTTTTCAAGTACATTCGTAGCAAAAAACCTGTGAGAGAGTCAGTTGGTCCATTAGATGATAAAGGGGTTAAAGGAGCACTAAGAGGCGACAAGGCGATAGCGGAGAGACTGAATGAATTCTTTGCTTCAGTCTTTACTGAGGAAGATGTAGGGATGTTACTCATGACTGAAGTGGTATTTAAAGGTGTGGAAGAATTGAAGGAAATATCGATACATCGGGAAGATGTATTACAACTATTAGATAAGCTGAAGAGTAGCAAATCACCTGGGCCGGATGGTATACATCCAAGGTTGTTGAAAGAACTGAAATACGAGATTGCAAACCTGCTATTAGTAATCTGTGAACTATCATTAAAATCATCTCTAATACCTGAAGATTGGAGAATCGCCAATGTAACACCAATTTTTAAAAAGGGTTCCAGGGGTGATCCGGGAAACTACAGACCGGTGAGCCTGACATCAGTACCGGGAAAAATGGTAGAAACCATCATAAAATTAAAATTACTTAGCATGTAGATAGTCATGACGTAATGGGAGACAGCCAACATGGCTTTAGACAAGGAAAATCTTGTCTTACTAATCTGTTATGCTTTTTTGAAGGAGTGAATAATCAGGTGGACAAAGGTGAGTCGGTTGATATTGTGTATCTGGACTTTCAGAAAGCCTTTGACAAGGTCCCTCATCAGAGACCTTTGGCAAAACTAAAGAGTCATGGGATAGGAGGCAGTGTACTATTGTGGATCAGGAAATGGTTAAAAGATAGAAAGCAGAGGGTAGGGCTAAATGGCCAATTTTCCCAATGGAGAAAGGTGAATAGTGGTGTACCCCAGGGATCTGTGCTGGGTCCGCTGCTTTTTGACATATTCATAAATGACCTGGAAAGTGGAATAACGAGTGAGGTTATCAAATTTGCAGATGACACAAAGCTATTTAAAGTTGTTAAAACCCAAGAGGATTGTGGAAAATTGCTAGAGGATCTTGATAAATTGGAAGACTGGGCATCAAAATGGCAGATGAAATTGAATGTGGACAAGTGCAAGGTTATGCACCTAGGGAAGAACAACCCAAACTATGGTTACACGATGCAAGGTTCCACATTAGGAACCACCACCCAGGAAAACGTTAAAATCCTCGGTCCAGTGTGCAGCAGTGGCCAAGAGAGCAAATAGAATGCTAGGTATGATAAGGAAAGGAATGGGAAATAAAACAAAAGATATTATAATGCCTCTATATCGTTCCATGGTGAGACCGCACCTTGAATATTGTGTGCAATTCTGGTCGCCGTATCTTAAAAAGGATATAGCAATTTTAGAAAAGGTTCAGAGAAGAGCCACCAAAATGGTAAAGGGGATGGAAGGATACTCCTATGAAGAAAGGCTAAAAAGGTTAGGGCTCTTTAACCTGGTAAAGAGATGGCTGAGGGGAGATATGATAGAAGTCTATAAATTAATGAACGGAGTGGAACGGGTAAACGTAGATCGATTGTTTACCTTATCAGAATATAGAAAGACTAGGGGACATGCAATGAAGCTACAGGGTAAACTATTTAAGACTAATAAAAGAAAATATTTTTTCACTCAACGTGTAATCAAACTCTGGAATTTGTTACTGGAGGATGTAGTAAAGGCTGTTAGTGTAGCTGGGTTTAAAAAAGGTTTGGACAAGTTCCTGGAGGAAAGGTCCATAAACCATTATTAAGAAGGGACCCAGGATATCAATGCTTGAACCAATACAAGCATTGTGGAACCTGTGTCCCTTGGGGAAACTGCTAGGTGCATATGACCTAGATTGGCCACTGTTGGAAACAGAATACTGGGCTTGATGGACCTTGGTCTGACCCAGTATGGCATATCTTATGTTCTTATGTACTTTTGAATAACCAAAATAAAGATAATACATATGTCTCGGATGCTGCTTGATCACACTGACACTTGTATTTAATGCTTTACTGGTCATATCCATGGCCCACCTGTGCTCACATCTTTGTACGGTGCCACCTGTCTATCTGCCAGGCGTTTGCCACATCACTGGGTGTTGCAGGTTCCCATACACACATTTCCTTTGAGGTACTATTTTGGCATTGTGTTCATAGTGGTTGTTTGGGATAGTGGTTACAGACATGTGTTATAACACCATAAGTTGTGGTTTTGATCCCCACATTTTTTTTAATGTTTCTGTTGGGCTAACATAACCATTAGGAACCTGCTGCTTCATCACCTATGCACACACACTTCCATCTCTTCACTGTACACCAAAGTGTGCCCTCTGTTCTGCCTATCCATGACATATTGGCTGTTACATATGTCTCTTACTTTATGGGTTTTACATGGCAGTCCACTTGGGGGATTGGCATTGCTGCAGTTCAGCTGTTCTGTGGCACACCTGTTTGCAGGTTCAATTCTGTCTTGTTGTGTTCCATATTTTGCCCTGCTCCACATAGCATCCCCTGCCGCCCTTTGTGTTTAGGTTCTTTCCTCTTTTGCATGCTGACTCCACTGCATAACATTTGATTGTGTGTGTGCATATAGGTATATTTGGGTGTGGTCCCAATTACAGACTGTGATCTGATCTGTACACACCAGATCTGCATGTGCATTTGATCATGGTTACTGTTGGAGGTTTGCCTATCATGTCAGCCAGCAGGCTTCTTGTGTGATGCCCTGCAGTATTCTTGTATGCAGCCTTTGCTAATAAGCTCATGCTGGTGGTGTGGCCTACTGGGTTGTGCATTGACACTTGTGCTGATGGTCATAGGTTTGATTCCTCTCTGTTCTGTTTCATTTGTTTGCCTGTGCTGCACAGCTACATTTGATTCCTGTGACAACCATATCTGTGCATATCTGTGTTGTTAGAACATTGTACCCTTATCACAGTTGTAAACCAGCCTTCTGTCCATCTATGTGTGTCTGCCAGCTGTATGCCGTCCTACCCTGCTGTGCATGCTGCTACCACACATCCTGCACTGGTACACATTTCTGCATTGCAACTCTCCCTGGTTGCCTCTCCTGTGTGTGCTCTGCATGGCACTGCTCTCCTCTGTCCTCCTGTCATTGCACTTCTCCTGCCTCCTCTACCTCCTCTGGTGTACACGTATCCCCATCCTCTGCCACACACTGTCATTGTTGCACTGTACATTACCATCACCCTGTACATTGGTACAGCTGCCCCCAATATGTTTGTCCACTTTACCAGCTGCCACATGGCCTACACGCAGATTTTGCTGGTCCATGAGCTCCATCATCTACTTCCTTCCATCACCTGTTCATTGCCTTTCCTTGGTGCTCTGTGCAGTGTTATGGTTACATCTGTGTTTGAGCCATACATTTCATGCTTGTGACCTTGGGGCACCTTTGTGCCTCTGAGCGCCATCTCCTGTATCCCACTCGCATCCCTTGAGCATCTTTAACGGCACCTTAGGTTTGGCCAGCTTATGGGGCGCCTTATATGCTGCCTTGGAGTGTGCCAGCCTTTCCTGTCACCCTCTGGGGCATGGTGCGACCTGCCTTGGTGATTTATGATGTGCCCTATGGTGCGCCCTAAAAGATGCATTAGGTTGCAGCGCTGGGGTGAGGCTTTTTTGTCTGGCAGTGCAGATTGTTGGGATGTGTCCGGCTCTTCCAAGCAGCAAAAGGGTTTTTCTCATACAGCTTTTTTACTGAGCCCACTGGAGGTTCAAACTCATGACCCCTGTATCAGCAGGCAATGTTTTAACCAGTGTGCTACACCTGTGCTGTTTGTTTGCACATCAGCGCGCCTACTTAAGATTACCACATGTTAACGTGTGCAGCGCCCTCTCACACGATAATGTGTGCAGCGTACATTATCGTGCAGTAATCCCTTTTTGCTACGTTAAGACCGAAACGTCCACTCCTTTTATGGCAACCTGTACACTATCGCCGGGCGCACGTTAAGACTGCTTATTAAACATACCCCCTGGTGTAACTGTTTAGTCAGCCATTGCTATGTGAAAAGGCATAGCACACGAGTTAATACAATACCCTCACAACCAGTGGTGATGTGTTTGAGACCCCAGTGTGCCAACACCATAATAAATGAACTGTATTCAGACACATCACTGCAATGTGTGTCTGCAGCATAGATCTTTATATATACTGATTGTGCCATCATTTCCTGTTTATCAGCCATGGCACAGGCACTTTGCTAGCGTGCCTTAATGATGTGCGCTGCGTGCATTGAGTCGTGGAAGTGCTGCTATGCGTGTTGTGTGTGCGTGCGTGAGCAAGGCAGTGCAGAAAATGGCTACTCAGTCGAGAAAGCCTACTTTTAACAACCGGGAGCTCAGGCACCTTGCAGGGCTGCTCTGCACTAGGCAGAACAAACTTTTCCCAGGATCCTCAAAGCGGAAGGACCTGGGGCATGTGCAGAGGGCCTGGGACCGTGTCACAAGGCGCTTTAACCATCTTGCAGACTACCCACGTGAGATAAGTGTGTGGGGACAGGTCAATATATCCATATACATATCCATTGTGGATTGTAGGTGTGCATGCTGCTGTCTGTAGGCATTCTATCCCATTTATGTTTATTAGTTAAACCCACGTGATATACCGCCTATATATCATATCAAAGTGGTTTGCCTATCCCCAGGAGGCTAAGGACCTGATCACAGAGTTCCAGATGTCATCCTGGTTTTATGGCAGCTGCTCCTGTTGATGTGTTAAAATAGACCGTAACACAAGGAGCCCCTAGATCTGCCCAAAGAGGTTTGGTAAACATCATGCTGATATGGTAGGTTCTGCAGTTGCAGGGTCACACATCTGCCCTACCCCTAGGGGTCCTGAGACCTGATCCAAATGCTCAGTCATTCACCCTGGTGATATGGTTGTGAGTGCATTTGCAGCTTAAAACATCCACCCTACCACCAGGAGTCCTGAGAGCCTATCAAAGTGGGCTGTCAGTCCCTCTGGTGATATGGTTGTGAGCGCATTTGCAGCTTAAAACATCCACCCTACCCCCAAGAGTCCTGAGAGCCCATCAAATTGGGCTGTCAGGCACCCTGGTGATATGGTTTATGCTGCTGTTGCTTTATTAGATTCCACCCTACCCCCAGGAGTCCTGAGAGCCCATCAAAGTGGGCTGTCAGGCACCCTGGTGATATGGTTTATGCTGCTGTTGCTTTGTTAGATTCCACCCTACCCCCAGAAGTGCTGAGAGCCCATCAAAGTGGGCTGTCAGGCACTTTGGTGATATGGTTTATGCTGCTGTTGCTTTGTTCGATTCCATCCTACCCCCAGGAGTCCTGAGAGCCCATCAAAGTGGGCTGTCAGTCACCCTGGTGATCTGGTCTATGCTGCTGTTGATATTATATAATTTACCCTATCCCCAGGAGTCCAGAGACTTGCTGAAAGTGTCCTGTCAGTCACCCTGTTGATATGGTGTATGTTGCTGATGATGTGTGCTAAGACACCCTGTCCCCAGGGGGCCTGAGACCTGATTGCAAAGGTGGGTATGACATCTAGATATTGTGGTAGGTGATGTTGTGTTTGGACACATATTTTCCCTATTCCCCTGAGGCCCAGACCTCATGACACATGTCTTTTCTGGATCCTGATTGTATGGTAGGTGCAGCTGTGGATGTGCTGTAAACCATCCCACCCCCAGGAGCCATGAGACCTGATCAAGAAAGTGTGAAACAAATCTATATATCATTGATGTGTACTCAGTTTGTGGTCATACATCTGGTCACTCCCCAGGAGGGCCGGAAATGATTGCAGAGGAACATTATAGATGCTGGTGTAAGGGTATAAAACTTCACACTGCACACTCCACAAAAACAAGAAGTCATGTTTCAAATGTTTCCATATTCATTATCTTGCACAATTTGAGTATATATATCAATGTTCATAAAATGTTAAAGACACAATACTGCACAGAAGGTCTCAGTAACCACGGGCCTACAACACGCATACCACTGACTAAACTGTCATAATGCACATGCCCTTATAACAGCAATGACCTTCCGTGCACATCCCGACAAGACACCCAAAACACAATCAATGAGACAGCACTTAACTCTCCAAACCATGCTTTGTGGCCCAAAGGGTGGCTGTCCTGCCTCACATTCCCCAACGCCTCAACTCAGAACTCAAGAGCATATTTGCAAGCATCCCTGCGTCACCAGGGGTAAAGCAACTGTCCATCAAAACATATAACCAACATGAAATACACAATCTGTTAAAACCAACAGCACAATCCAGCACACCCAACTCAGGCCCCGTACTCACCCCTATCCAACGTTAGCAAGGCAAACAGCCAGGGAATTGTGGATGTCATGTTGGTTATATCTCCTGTTGGACATTTGCTTTTTCCCTGATGAAGCAAGGATGCATGTGAAATGCCTATGAGCTCTGCGTTGATGTGTCGGGGAATGGGAAGCAGGATGGCCACCCTTTGAGGCGCAAAGCATATTTCTGAAGGTTCCTGTCTCATTGATTGTGTTTGGGTGGCTTGTTGGGATCTGCACAGAAGGTCATTGATGTTATAAAGGCTTGTGCATTATGACAGTTGAGTCTGTTGTATGCGTGTTGTAAGCCCCTGGCTACTGAGACCTTCTGTGCAGTAATGTGTTTCTAACAACATATAATTAACAGTGATATATATACATGAATGTTGAACTATAATGAATATGGAACGATGTGCAACAGTATGTTATGTTTTTGTGGAGTGGGGATTGTGAAGATGTGATTTATTCCACTCTAGGAATGACAATATATATGTTGGTGTAAGGGTACATGCACCTGTTGTGGTTGCACAGCTCTGGCACAACCCCAGATAGGCACACAGATGTTCACAGGCCAGCTAGTTGTGGCGGGCCATGCCCCTGTTGTAGTCAGCCATAACTGCCATGACCACAGGAGGCCCCAGTCATGACCATAGAGGTACAGTGTAACAGCAGGTGTCATGTTATTGGCATCTGGCAAGGTGCACAGGGCCACCCACCTTCCGCTGTATGTTAGGGAACATCACCCATGTATGTTTGCATATCATGGTGCCATGGCAGGTGTGTTGGCTGATATGTTTAGGTCAGGCAAACACACATGTGTTTGCCAGACCACACAGGGGGTTAGGGAGGACCTCCCGTAAACACCAGCATGGCCAAAACACACGTGGCAATGTGCTGCCATGTCATGCTAGGAGAGTGTAGGGACAGGGTATGGTGTATCCAGGTTGTTATGCACAGTACACATATATGTCACTGCACACATGGCCCTACCCACAGCCACACATACAGGTGGCACTGGCAACTGTTAGTACAGGACACACTGAGCAGAGGAGCAGGAGCAGCACGATGCTGCACACAGAGATGTGTGAAATGTGTTGGCCACCCACCAGAGAGATATGGTCATTAATGCACCCTCCCATTGCTTTCCCCCCCTAGGTAGAGGACCTACGGAAAAAGGGCCGGGAGATGCGGCTGAGATGCCCAGAGGTCCTTGACTGTCTACAAAGGCGGGCAATGTCCCAACGTGGAGGTGAGTGCTGCGACCTCTGCAGCTCTGTAGATAATGTCACAGTGGCCCACCAGCCTGTGCGGGGCCAAACTATTTACATGTGTTATGTGACTCACATACTAGTGTGCTAATGACTGTCATCCCCCACAGAGGAGGACCCTGCTGGTGAGGGCACATCGCCATCTGCATGCCCAGTGACAAGGCCTACTCCGCAACACCGAACAGAGGAGGAGGAGGAGAGGAGGAGCAGGAGGAGGAGGTGGAGGAGGAGCAGGAGGAGGAGGAGGAAGGGGCAGTGGAGGTGGTAGAGGCTGTGGAAGAGGAGGAGGAGGTGCCAGGGAAGGAGGCAGCAGAGGCCCCTGAGGCAGATGAGGGAATGGAGGAGGTGGAGGGTGGGGAGGGAGGGTGAGTGTGTGTGGGTCATGTCGGGGGGGGAGGAGGAGGAGGGGAGCATGGAGTGCGCTGAGGGTGGGTGGGAGGTGCTGGGGGGAGGGGGTGGGGGAGGGGGAGGTGGTTGTTGTTGAGGGTGGGGAGGGAGAGATGGAACACAGGACAGCACAGGACACTGTGGGTCCCTGCCAGTCCCCACATGTGTGTGGGAATGATGCTCGTGTGGGTGTGGCTATGCCACCCATTGCCACAGACAGGGCCCACGCACATGCCACCACATACACACCTGGCACTATGTGTGTATGTGGTGGTAGGTGCATACAGGACCTGTCTGTGGCAATGGACGGCATGGTGCAACACTTGGGGGCCCTGGAACGCACCATGCGGGTGCTGGCAGGTTCCGTTCAGTGGGTGGCTGTCGAGATGCAGTGTGTGGTGGGTAGGGATGCTGCATCTCAACAGCCATCCACTGATGGGCATCCCAGGAGCTTTTGATGGTCCCTGTGGTGCCCACACACGTGCCCTGTGCTGTCCTGTCTTCCGGGACCCAACATTACAGCTGGGTACCTACAATGTAGAGTGGCCAATGTTAGAAACTGGACACTGGGCTTGATGGACCTTGTTGTGACACAGTATGACATATGTTATGTTCCAAAGTGTTCAAGTGAATATGTTCATGTACCCATTGTACATACTGTAGACTCATATAAACGACCCCTATAACAAAATACCTGGGCTCTTATCTTCCAGTGCTTCTTAACAGGAAAAAAAGACACGACACAGTTAATTAATCAATCAATTGCTATAGAGCTCCATAGGGAAGAGACACACCGAGTCTAATTCGACTATCCCAACATGCCTCTTCAAAGATGGTTCCGAAGAGCTTAGCTTTTTATTAGGTGATATCAGCTGATGCAGTTAATTTTTAATTAACATCTGGTACTTTCCAAATTCCACGTGTACATCAATTTTGCCAACATAGACATTATTATTTATACCAAAAAGCAGAAGTTCTATATAAAAATTACATTCATTAGATCCAGCAGGTGTCGCTATACTGCTAAAAGCTAGTTAGTTACTTATTATATTTTGCTGATTTCGGTTATATTTACTAAATGGACTAGAGTCAATTTCATAAGAGCAGGGCATCCTGCCCCAGAAACAGCTTAGCCTATCCTCTTGCAGAATGATCAGCTTCACCCCTTGTTCTATTTAATTAAGGAACTTCAATCTGACCTAATATCTGTTGGGTACACAGACTGTTTGCGTAAGCCAAAATGCTTATAATTTCCCAACTTATGTCTAGCTAAAAACGGGAACTATGATTTAAAGGAATAGCTTCAAATACAATCTTTAACCTATACTTCTATTCAGGCCTATACTGAGCTAGATTATACTTTTGTGTCCTGTATGGTTTCATGTGTAGCTGACTTTGGTTTCATCATTCCAATTGAGATTATTGAGCCTGATCTGCTGTCTGTTCCTATATCTGAATCCGAGTCTGACATGTCCAAATCTGCATATCCAGGATAAATCATAGGTGTATAGATTTGTTTATCATCAGTGCTCTCATCAGCTTCATTAATTACATCCAACTTACATTTGGGGCCTAGCTGGGGCAGGCCACGCCCACACATACCTTGTAAATACAGTTTTGCTACAAAATCACAGTGGTCATGTGTCTCCCTTACACATAGACTGTGGACGTAAGCATGGCACATGTGTGTAGATCAGTATGTGTATGCAAGGTAGACATGGGTGTCATACATGGACTGTCTCCACACACAGTTGTGGGGGCTGCCCATGTGCGTAGGCGTCCGAGTCCTATGTTGTCCCTGTGATGTGCCAATGTGGAACATGTCCCAAAGTCATTGGTCACGTGCATGCTGTGTGCAATGTGTGGGAACCATATCTGATGCACCATGCTTGTGTGTCAATAGTGGAAATGGGCAGCAGCAGGTTTGTGGCATGGAGGGCAAGATGGAATGCAATACCCAGGTGCTGCTCAGGGGGATAGCCGTTGAGGGTGACATAGGTCGATGCATGTCACAGGGATGAGCGGTGGGGGACTACAAGCGTTAGTGAAGGGTGATTAGCTGACCAAAGCAAGCCACCGTTGTCTGAACAGCATATGTTGTAAAAATGTAGAAAGTTTAAAATCACATATCGAAAGTTATGTTTCAGCTGTCATATAATGCCTGATATAGGAATCTAAGCTGCAACAATGTAACCCTAAACAATCGTCAAATGCACAATGAGGATATGCTAACAGGAAGCAGAGGCAAAAAGAACACAGAAAGAATTCAAAAGGAACTACCTGCAGAAACATGCAGAGATAACACTTTGCAGGAGGTCCCCCTGCACTGGTTGGTGTGGATACAGTGCCTGTACACATATATCACGGTACATGGAATGCACAATTGAAGGAAGACAAAGGACACTCACACTGCAACACTCCAAATATAACGGGGCAATGTGAGTGTCGCTACCTCAGGGGATAAATAGGACTGCGCAGACATGCAATGCAAGGTTTGTAAATCAATGTTGAGCATCACGTCTGTACAGTAAACAAACACAAGAACCAGTAAATAGAGATGGAAAGTAAGGAGAAACATTTTACAGTAAACCACACAGAAGTCATATTGACACATGCTGTGTTTCCCCAACATAGTCCGTCATATGCACATGCACCGTGTACATCACAACATGATACAGTGATGCCACACATGCACGGAAACACCCCTGGTGAGCAAAAACATAAATCCAAGCTGTTGGTGTGCAGTAAAATGGTTTTGTGGCAAAAACTGTATCATGTCCAAGTGGAGAGTAGGTGGACCTAGACAACAGGACCTCTCCATTGCTCCCCCTATGCCACACGCATGGCTGTATGCTTGTGTTGAACCAAACAGATGAGCGTATCCTGTGTTCCATGTCACACAAATGGCCAAAACACAACAACACAATGTTATAGGAATGTACAACATACAGCGGCAATGTCAGTCCCTGCTGCATATGTGGGGACCAGTACACAGTGTCCAAAGTGCAAAGTGTGTCTGCAATCCAACGAGTCAGGTTAAGACTATCCTTGAAACCCTGGGCATGCGTAGTCAAGTGTCACATCCCAATATGACACAGAACTGGAAAGGTCATGTGTGTCTCCTGCGATGAACACGAATCCCAGCCAGAGCATGGCAGCAACAGTGTGTTAGACTGGTCTGTCATAGCCAAAGTAGCACTCCAACAATAATACTGTCCATCCTAGGCATGTGTCCCACTCGCAGAGGTCAAACATCCTATGGCACCATTTCCCAGGGATAGTTCCATGGTATTGTGTCCCCCAACAGGTGGATGATGGCGACGCCGGATGCACTGTAGTAGATGTGGCTGGTTTGTTCCCTGCCCTGTGTCAGAAGATGTACAACAATCTGTGTTGCCAGCTACAAATACTCGCATACCAGTGCCCTAAATAAATGCACCTTTTAGGGCGCACCAGAGGGCACATCCTAAACAACCACGTCAGCCAAGGCAGGTTATAATGTGCCCCAGAGGCCATGTTGAAAGGTTGCCAACTCCGAAGGCACCATAGTAGGCACCCCATAAGCTGCCTGAATCTAAGGTGTGGCGTACGATGCCCCAAGGATGTATAGGTGAACCCAAAAACGTTGGCTACGAGCAGTAAGGTCCCCCAATTGGATAAGCAAGAGAGATAGGGGCCAAACACAGATGTAACCCTAACACTGCTCAAAGCATCACGGAAAGAAAATGCATAAGTAATGGAAGGAAGTAGATCTGAGCTGATGGACCAGACAAATCTGTGTCCAGCACATGTGGCAGCTGGAAAAATGGACAAACATATCGGGGGCAGCTGTAGCGATGCACAGAGTGATGGTAATGTACCATGCAATAATGGCAGTGTGTGGCAGAGGATGGGAAGACATGTCCAACAGAGGTGGTAGAAGTGGCAGGATAGGTGTAATGTCAGGATGACAGTGGAGTAGCAGTGCTATGCAGAGCACACACAGGAGAGCCAACCAGGGAGAGCTGCAATGCAGAAATGTGTAGCAGTGTAGGACGTGGGGTAGCAGCATGCACATCAGGGTAGGATGGCACACAGCTGGCAGATACGTAGATGGACAGAAGGATGGTTGACAACTGTGATAAGGGTACAATGTGCCCACAGCACAGATCTGCACAGATATGACTGTTACAGGAATGAAAAGTAGTGGTGCAGGACAGGCATATGAATGAAAAAGAACAGAGAGGAATCAAACCTATGACCATTAGCACAAATGGCAATGCACAAACCGGTAGGCCACACAACCAACGTGAGCTCATTAGCAAAGGCTGCATACAAAAATACTGCAGGGCATCACACAAGAAGCCTGCTGGCTGTCAGGATAGGCAAACCCCCAACAGTAACCATGATGAAATGCACATGCAGATCTGGTGTGTACAGATCAGATCCCAGTCTGTAATTGCGACCAGAGCCACATATAACTACATGCACACACACAATGAATGTTATGCAGCATGCAAAAAATGAAAGAACTGAAACCCCAAGGGCAGCAGAGGATGCTCTGTGAGCAGGTACAAATTCTGGAACAGGATAGGGGAGAATTGAACCTGCAAACAGGTGTGCCACAGACCAGCTGAACCACAGCAATGCCAAACCCCCAAGTGGACTACCATGTAAACACCATAAAGAAAGAGACATATATAACAGCTAATATGTGATGGATAGGCAGCACAGAGGGCACACCTTGGTGTACAGTGAAGAGATGGAAGGGTGTGTGCCGAGGTGTTGAACCTGCAGGTACCTAATGGTCAGGTTAGCACAACAGAAAAAAAAAACTTAAAACCCATGTGGGGATCAAACCTGCAATCTATGGTCTTATAACACATGTCTGTAACCACTGCCCCAAACAACCACAATGAGCACAATGCAAAAATAGTACCCCAAAGGGAGGGTGTGTATGGGAACCTGTAACACCCAGTGATGTGGCAAATGGCTGGCAGATAGACAGCTGCCACCGTACAAGGATGTGAGCACAGGTGGGCCATGTACATGACCAGAAAATCAGCCAATACAAGTGTCGGTGTGCTCAAGGAATGCAGCAGTAGCCTAGTGGTTAGAACACTGGCTTGATCACCAAACAACCAGGGTTTAATTCCCACTAGCACCCCTTGCAGCCTTGGGCAAGTCACATAGCTCTCCATTGCCTTGGAAGAAAAGCCTGGCAATCTACTTCTGGTGACACTGTCAAGAAAACCCTGGAGTTTCTGGGTCACAAGGAGCCAGGACTGACTCAAAGGCACACATTGCATTGCATTTTTGTCAGCGTGATCAAGCAGCAGCAGAGACAAATGTATGTCAAATACATATTTTTATTTTGGTTAATCATCACAGATAGTGTAAATACCGCCATCATAATATCAAGGTGAGTGAATCCCAGGTGAAAGACGGAAAACACATTTAGCAGGGCAGAAAGCCACATCCTACAGAAAGGTCACTGGCCCATCTACAAATGATGGGCAGGAGAGATAATGTGCATCAGGTGCATGGTGTGCAGTATGCATTAGGCCCTCACCCCCCACATGCTACTGCACGCCTCAACTGTGTTACGTACATATGAGTGCATGTAGACAGTAGGCGGTGCATGACGAGGGCCCAACACACAGCAATCATGATCTGTTCCTCAAAGCATATCTATCTGGCATCACAGGAGGCAGTTGTAAACAGAAAAAGGAATTGCCTTGGCCAACTTTATTCATTAGGCCCACTGGGGAATCAAACTCATGATCTTTGTCCCATCAGTCAGTGTATTAACCATTGTGCTACACCTCTACTGCTATGTTTGCAGCTGAACGCGCCTACTTAAGACTAATGCGCGTTAACATGCACAGCTCCCTCTATCGCCCGATACTGTGCGCGGCACACTTTATCGCGTGATAATGCGCGCTTGCTATGTTTAGACCAGAACGCCCACTCCTTTTATGGTATCCTGCACATTATTGCCGGGTGCACGTTAGTGCCCTTTAGTAAACATACCCCTATGTCATTTTGTGCACATGGTAACTGCTGCATAAATCTACTGGCTCCAGTCTTTCCGATGGAGAGAAGAAATCTGCCGTTTTCAGATCTTTTATAGAACTTTAGATGTGAAAAAAGCAGGAACCAAATATGCACTCATCAAGACCCAGCACCAGTGTTTGCCATTCTATGATCTTTTGCGAGACATTTATCCTTAGGTATAATTAAAGCGAAAATCTAATAAACATGCTGCAAAACTAAAAATATACTCATTTGGTAAAACGGAGAAGGCCCATATAGTATAAAACTCATAAATAAATAAAAGGATAAAAATTGCTTATTAAGAATAAATAATTAATAACCTAATTTACCCTTAGACATGAAAAAAACAAATAGGCATATATCAAACCAAGCACCACTTCGTTGCTCAGGTTTATTAAAAAACACTTATCTTAAATGAATTCATGAGTGAGATGATCGGCTCACAATACATTAACACGAGCACTGCGCCTAACATCCAAAATATTAAAAAATGAAAAATAAATAACCTTAAGAACACACAGCAAAATAGCATCTTATATAAAACAATACCCATATGTGAATGACTCAAAAATGCCCAGATCAAAAATAAGTAACATAGGTCAATTAAAGGAATACAGAAAGGTCCTTGTCTAAATTCAGGCCATTTGTAGATAAAGTATGCAATCTAAAAATGTATTTCTGTTCTAATCTCATTATTGTCTTATCTATATCACCCCCACGCCAATTCATTTTAACTCTTTTGATAACAAAAAACTTTAAGTCTGCAATCTTGTGCGCTTTCTCCTGCCAATGCATTACCAGGGGGTTATCCACCGCTCCTCTCCTAATACAACTCTTATGTTCCACAATCTGAACTCTAATACTTCGAATGGTTTTACCCACATATAATTTTGGACACGGACATTGGATGACATAAACTACATGAGTTGTTTCACAATTTGCAAAGTCATCAATTAAAATTTTTTCTTTTGTAATGGGATGTACAAAACTCTCTCTTATGGGCATCACATGAGGACATATAGAACACCATCCACACTGAAATTGTCCTTTATACTTGGAAAGGAACCTGTGTTCAGTTAAAGCTGATGGTACTAATAAATTCCTTAAGTTAATATTACGTTTGTGAGCTACTGTTAAAGATAAATCATGAAAACCAGGGATGGTCTGAATAAGATGCCATTCTTTTTGTAGAATTTTAGTAATCTCATGTGACAATGCTGATGTAAATAGTTCAGCATATGTATAATTATATGCTCCATGTTATTGTTCATGAAAAGTTAATTGTACATAGTTTAAAGAAAATACTATGTTCTATGTAAAACAATGTTCATTATGTTAATTGTAAACTGTTCATTATGTTATTTGTAAACCGCCTTTGATCTTGGGAAAAAGCGGTATAGAAGAAAAGTATAAATAAATAAATAAAAAATAAATGCTGAATATCGAAGGGGGAAAACAATGCCCACATCCTTCTTTTTATCCTGGGGTTTCAAAAGGGACTCACGAGAAGCCTCCCGGGCTCTCTTATATGCTTGGTTTAAATGACATGGAGGATACTATCTTGCCTTGAATCTTGTTTTCATTATAGTTGCCTGAATTTCAAAATCCTATGTTGTAGTATACACCCTTCTAGCTCTTAAGAACTGTCCAACAGGCAAATTCCTCTTTAATGCCGGATTGTGGAGGCTGTTAAAATGTAAAAGTTGATTACGATCCGTGTGTCTCCTTATAGGGATGTGACAAATTGGTTAGCTTCTTTTCTAATTATTAAATCCAAATAGGGAATTTGATGGAAATCATATGTGACCTGGAACCATAGATTGGTGTCTAAATCATTAATCCATGTGTTAAATCTAGTAAGTAATTCTACACTTCCATCCCAAATAATAAAAATGTCATCAATGTACCGAATCCAAAGTTTAATATTAGCTTTAAATACATGATCTTTTAAAAACTTTTCTTCAAATTGAAACATGTATAAATTCACTACATCTGCGGCCATAGATGATCCCATCGCTACCCCTTTAATTTGCTTAAAGAAAAGATCTCTAAAACAAAAATAATTCTCACATAATGCAAATTATGCTAATGTCAATAAAAAAGCCGTGGGAATCCGCTTATGGATTTCCCTTTTAAGTAAACACTTCAATAATATCCAAAGATTCCGCTTGTGGGACATTCATATATAAAGATTCAACATCTAGAGTAACCAGGATAATGTCAGAATTGAGGTTTTGAAAAGAAGACAAAATTTCAATAACATGCGATGAATCTAACACATAGGACCACATAGCTGTCACGAAGGGCCTTAGTAGTACATCCAAAATTGTGAAATAGGTTCCATAAGTGATCCGATTGCTGAAACTATTGGACGACCAGGAGGGGCCATCAAAGATTTATGAATTTTCGGAATAACGTAGATTGTAGGGATGACCAGTGTGGGAACAATGAGAAAATCTCTCTCTTTTCTAGTAAGATAACCAATCTCAAAAGCCGTCAATACAATATTATCAATACTACCTTTCAATTTCTTTGTGGGGTCACCCTTTAATGGGAGATAAAATGTTTTATCTGTAAGTTGTCTATTAATTTCATCAATATACATTTATTTTATCGAGAACTACTACAGCACCTCCTTTATCTGCAGGTTTTATGATTATTTTGTCATTTTTTTGCAAGGACTTAATAGCCTCATTTTCACCTTTTGTAAGGTTATAAAAAATGGGGCTTGGTTTGTACAAATCTTCTTAACTTGTTGGGAAACTACTTGTTCAAAAACCTCTATGATGGGATCTGTTTTCAGGGGAGGAATCCAAGAAGATTTGTTACAAATAATAGATCCATCACTGGGATTAACCTCCTGATTCATAAAAAACTGTTTGATACAAATCTTACAAAAAAATTTGAACAGATCAATTTGGATCTCAAAAGGATCTGGCTTCTTAATGGGCACAAAAGTTAGTCCTTTATTTTTATGTGTATATATTTATTGTTTGGTCATGTGTTTATGGATAGAGCATGCCTGAATTCCCCTGAAGAAGAGGATTTGAAACACGGGCTGTGTCAGGAATTTTGGAGTGTGCAAAGGTTCCTTTTGGACCTGCTAATAAAGTTTTTGGATATCCCTACTGTGTTTGGCCTTGGTTTTTGGTTTCCGCTACTACCATTCTTATTGGTGGCCACATCAGCACTGCCCATGATTGCTCACACCATACACATGCTAATCCCAAAATTGTAAATAGACCCACCATGGAAAGGATCTTAAAGCTGTGCTCTCCAATGCCACACATTCTACATGTCTATAGTAAGCCACATGTTGCCTCAACAATAGGTCCTGGAGGAGGGGAGGTAGCAATAATAGATGGTAGAGCATGCAGGGAAAGGTAAGAAGGGTAGAAGAACGTATTCCAGAGATATCTATAGTCTTTATGTGAGGCTCCTGAGAAGTCCAGGTCTCCAACTGCCCTCACTTTCTCCTCATCTATAGTTTGGAGCACCTGTCATTCTAGGTCACTGAGGAGGTTGAACCTGACTCCATGACCTTATGCTTGGTTTTCTGCTTCACCTCCCTCCACTTGCATTTCAGATCTTTTGCATCTTGATCTTGGTGATAAATGGTATTCATTCATTGGCATATTCCCAGCAGAGTTTGTGTTGTGACAGGCATTCATGTGGACACCTTCATGGCCCAAGAGAATTCTCAGGTGCTTGAGGACATTCCCCCAACATAATTTCCATCTTACTCTGGCAAAGGTTTTCTTTTCTGGTGAGTTCTCTTGGCTGCCATGACATGGTCAGATTCAGCACAAATCAGGGCTGTTCTAAAATGATCGGCCATATGTATATATTCTGATATCAAAAACATGCATACGTGCAGGACCTGCATGTTATCATTTTGCACGTGATTCTTTCTGCAATGAGTCACAGGTGGAGACATGTACAGGATATAAACAAGTGCAATAGATATTTAGAAATGGGGAGAAGGCCAAGTAGGTAGCCTACATGTTCCCGATTGCTTTATGGTCAGCAATTGTGCTGATGCCTCCACTGCCTGAGCTGGTCCCCAATTAGCTGTAGGAGTTAGGTGAGGAGCATGGGCTCTGCAAGAGCTTATATGTATAAGGGGTGCACTCTGTTTGTTATAGGCTGGTTCGTCACATAAATGAGACTCGCCTGCATGTATCCAAAGGAAGCTGCCTCCTTCACAATAGGTGGATATGTGTTGTGGAAGGGGCTCCTCAAGAGCCTCACGGGAAATGGTCTCTCTGTGTCCCCTGCAGGTGGCATGAACTGACTGGGCAGAGAGGGCCTCTAGGGAGGGGTGGGAGGGAGAGGTGGAGAAGGGTTTTTATGTGTTTTTATCATTATATAAATATGCTCACCAGGGCCCCCATAGCTCATTTTAAAACATACATAGGGCAGGGCACCTGAGTTTCCACAGGGTCGCTTGACTACTCCCATGTATGTGCATTCATATCAACCATCATCATGTACACATAGCTGTGTTATGGTTCCACTGTGTGCAGACCCTTAATAAACATATTGCCTTCATTGAGATCTGGTATCCCACCTTGGTTCTTCATGTTACATGCAAAGTGTATAGTGTATTTGCATTCCAACAACATAATGTGATGGGGACTCCCTTTATATATGTTCTGGGCTCAGAGGCTTCCAGATGAGGGGACCAGTAACCTTGAGCCACTCCAGGGGGATGGATGTGTGGGCAATGGTGGACTGATGATTTGATGAAATCTGCATTGACACTGTAGACCACAACTGAAGCCTCAGTCAGCCATGATCATGCAACCCATCAGCCCCTGCAGGCTTAACAGAGACGCGAGGGAGACACTCTCCCTTCGTGCCTCTCACAGCCTGCACGGAGGGAGGGAGGGAGGGACCGACGGACCGACGGATTCAGCTTGCAGAGGGGGCCCCCGCGGGTCAGTCCATGCTGCCACGGCAGCAGAGGGGGCCCCGCGGCGGCAGCCAGCAGTTTTTTTTTTAAATTTTATTTTTAAAAAAAAGCTAATTTGTTCTATTTTTGTGGGCCCTTGCCAGCTGTGGGCCCTACGCCATGGCGTACATGGCGTATAGGTAAATCCGGCCCTGCCCATATATCTTCTTCAGTAAAGACCGACACAAAGAATTAAGGTTTTATAATGAGTTTTTGCTTCCACGGCAAGCTTCTTTTCAAATTCTCTTTTTGTCTGCCTTATCAGTGCTTTGCTTCTAACCAATCATTGCTGATGCTGGTTCCTTTTTCCATTTTTAAAAGATATTATTTTGGCTATCACCTCACCTTTAAACCATGCTGACTATCATTTGGGCTTCCTTCCACCTTTTTTAAAGTGTGGAATACATCTGGCCTGAGCTTCCAAGATGGTATTTTTATACAATATCCAGCTGTTTTTCCCTATCCATTTTCCTCATTTATTCATAGACTTTCTTATGAAAGTTAAATGCTAGAGCAGTAAATTTCCTTGCTGTTCTCCTTCCATTTATCATGTTAGGATCACTATTGCCAAGTGGACTCAGCACTGTTATCTCTTGTACCAGATCCTCTGTTCCATTAAGGCTTAGGTCCAAAACAACTCCCCCTTGTGCCGGTTCCTGAACCAACTGCTCCATAAAACATTCATTTCATCTAGAAATTCTATCTCCCTAGCATGTTCTGATGTTACATTCACCCAGTTGATAGTGAGGTAATTGAAATCACCCATTATCACCGTATTTCCAATTTTATTAGCTTCCCTAATTTCTGTTAGCATTTCATTATCTTTCTGTTCATTCTGACCAGGCAGATAGTAGTATACCCCCGCTGCTATTCCCTTTCCTTTCTCACATGGAATTTCTTTCCCTAATGATTCTACAATGCATTTTGTTTCCTTAAAAATATTTACTGTATCCTGTTTGACTCAATATCCTCTTCAACCTATAATGTCATTCCTCCATCAGTTTGATCTATCCTATCACTGTGATATAATTTATACCCTGGCATCACAGCGTCCCATTCATTATCCTTGTTCCACCAGGTCTCTGAGATACCAATTATATCTACCTATTCATTCAGTGCTAAATATACTAACTCTTCCATCTTATTTTTTTAGACCATTAGCATTTATATACAGGCATGTCAAAGTATGTTTTTTGTTCATATTGACAACTGCTTATCAGTTGACAAGGGGATTTTGGAATCTTTCAACTCTTTCTGCCATTTGTTTAAGGGCATCTGTACTACTTTTACTTTTATTGCAACCTCTATTAGGATGCCCTAACCTAACTGTTTTGATAGCATTTTTCAAAGGTGCATTATTCTGGACCATGTGATCCTAGGCAACTGTTGGATTTCCCCCAATATCTAATTTGGTGATTCGATCATTAGACATATAGATAGCTGGGTAGCTGGTGGACATGAGGATTGCCTGGTAACATGCCTGCCTGTTGCGAAGGTAGTGGACCTTATGCGCCACCTAGACAAGGTCTTAGATAGTGCGGGGGAGGAGTCTGCTGTCTTGGTACATGTCGGTACCAATGACATAGGAAAATTGGTAGGGAGGTTCTGGAGGCTAAATTTAGGCTTTTAGGTGGGAAGTTGAAATCCAGAACTACCAGGGTAGTGTTGTCCAAAATGCTTCCCATTCCACGCGCAGGACCCAAAAGGCAGGCAGAGCACTGGAGTCTCAATGCGTGGAAGAGACAATGGTGCAAGGATGAGAGTTTTGGATTTGTTAGGAACTAGGAAAGATTCTGGGGAAAGGAGGGGCTCTTTCAAAGGGATGGGCTTCACCTTAACCAGGATGGAACCAGGCTGCTGGCATTAACCTTTAAAAAGGAGATAGAGCAGCTTTTAAACTAGATAATACAGGATAGCCGACAGTCGCCCAAGAGTGCATGGTTCAGAACAATGTATCCTTGAAGGATACTACCAAAAGAATGAAGTTAAGACACATCAGCAGAGAGGTTCCAATAAAGACAAAGGTAGCCCAAATGCCCTTGAGTACAGAGCAGACAGAGCTTAAAGATTCCAAATTGCCCCTACCTACCGATAACCAGATTAATATGAATAAAATACAGTCTCTAAAATGCTTGTAAGCAAATGCTAGAAGTCTAAAAAATAAGATGGGAGAGTTAGAATATATAGCACTAAATGAGAAGTTAGATATGATTGGTATCTCAGAGACATGGTGGAAGGAGGACAACCAGAGGGACACTGTGATACCTGGTTACAAACAATATCGTAATGATAGAGCTGATTAAATTGGTGGAGGGGTTGCACTCTATGTTAGAGAGGGCATTGAGTCACAAAGAATTAAAGTTCTGCAGGAAACAAAATTCGCTGTAGAATCTCTATGGATTTAAATTCCATGTAAAAAGGGAAAGGTGATGGCAGAGGGGTTGTACTAACGACCGCCTGGCTAGATTGAATAAATGGATGATGAAATGCTCAAAGAAATCAGGGAAGCCCATTGTTTATGTCATCAGAATATAAAAAGACTAGGGGACGTGCAATGAAGCTACAGGGTAACCTATTTAAGATTAATAAGAGAAAATATTTTTTTTCACTCAACGTGTAATCAAACTCTGGAATTTGTTACCGAAGGATGTAGTAAAAGCTGTTAATGTAAAAAGTGTAGCTGGGTTTAAAAAAGGTTTCAACAAGTTCCTGGAGGAAAGGTCCAAAAACCATTATTAAAGATGGCCCAGGTAATCCTCTACTTGCCCCAATACAAGCATTGTGGAACCTGTGTCTTTTGGGGATAGTGCTAGGTACTTATGACCTAGATTGGCCACTGTTGGAAACAGGATACTGGGCTTGATGGACCTTAGTCTGACCCAGTATGGCATATTTTATATTCTTATATTCTTATCTCCTTTTTGAAAATTTAGTGGAAGCAGCCTGTTTCCACCCTTGTTAAGGTGAAGCCCATCCTTCCAGAAAAGGCCCCCCTCTTCCCCTTATTGTTGCCCTTTTCCTTGCACCATCATCCCATCCACTCATCTCCTTGTTTGCTGGTCTGATTCGTTGGTTTTTTCTCTTTTTTTGCAAATTCTGTTGCTTCTTTTCTTCCATGCACTGGTGAATCCTAATGCATTCCTTCTATCCATTAGAATTCTTTCTCATGTTTGAGTATGGAGAATCACTGTGGCTGTTTGCTTTCATACTTTTGCGCAAAAGGGGTTCAGCAATTCCACCATACCACCTTCAGCCCCCTTTCCCACAGGCACAAAGGGGGCTCAACAACTCCACCATTTCACCTTCCACCAAGCACAACAGGGCAAAAAGAGATCAGCAACCCCACCATACCTTATTCCCCCAACCACTACAACATAAAAGGCGTTCAGTGATCACACCATATGACCTTTTACTCCCCATAAAAGCACAAAGAATCTCTTCCCAATCCTTTTTCTCCAAAGACTTTGCACAATAGCTTTCTGCACTTTCTTGCCCCCTTGTGCTGTCCTCCACTCTCTGCCACTTGCTCTTCAGCCTACACTACTTTCATTCTGCTGTACCCCCTCATCCTCTGCATTTCCCCTATCATAACTAGATAATAGGGGAAAGCCGAGAGTCGCCCAAAATTCTAAGGTTCGGAAAAATGTATCCTAAAAGGATACTAGCAAATACATCTTCCTCAGAAAAGAATGAAGCAAACAATTCATTCAGTCTCTCCGCTATGGCCTTGTCCCCTCTTAGTGCCCCTTTTACCCCTCTATCATCTAATGGTCCAACTGACTCTCACAGGTTTTTTGCTAAGAATGTAATTGAAAAAGTCTTTATTAAGCATTTTTTTCTTCCACAGCAAGCTTCTTCTCTAATTTTCTCTTTGCCTGCCTTATCTATGCCTTGCATCTAACTTGCCAGTGCTTGTTTCCAGTTTTCATCATTTGGCTCCTTTTTTCCATTTCCCCAAAGATGCTTTTTTGGCACCAACAGCCTCTCTGAACTCACCTTTAAACCATGCTGACAGTTTTTTGGACTTCCTTCCACATTTTGTAAAGCATGGAATACAGCTGGTCTGGGCTTCCAAGATAGTATTTTTAAACAACACTCACGTTTGCTGTAAATCTTTAACCTTTGCAACTGCTCCTTTTATTTTTTTCATATTTATTTTCCTCATTTTATCATAGTCTCCCTTTTGAAAGTTAAAAGGTAGTACTGTGGATTTCCTTACCCTCCCTCCTCCATTTATTAAATCAAATGTGATCATACTATGATCACTATTGCCAAGTGGCCCCAACACCCTTATGTGTATCACCAAAACATGGCTCTCTGATGCAGATAATGTCATTATAAACCAAATCGCCTCATAACTATACACAATTGCACAATAACCTCATGAAGAGGTTGAGGTATATTAGTTATTGCAAAGTCACACCTAAAATTCAATACCACTTTGTACATCCAATCTAAAGGAAGTAACATAATAACTATCTCAAATAAGCACCTATCAATCTGCCTCATATACAGAACCCCAAATGCAAATGAAATGGAGCTCTCAACCATTCTAGACCAAGTCTGATCCCATGCCACCCAGAATAAACCTCTCATCATTCTAGGGGACCCTAACCTTCCATCACTGCCTGCTCAGAATGGCGGTACCTTCCTGGATGCAATGAAAGACCTTCTATACAACCAATTATTAAATACCACAACCCACAAGAAGGGAGGGACCCTCAACCTTGTCTTCACACCAAATCAATACTATATCAAAGACCTAAGAACACACATAACAGTCACCACAATCCCCTGATCATCACATGACCATGATCAACTTCTCTATAGACTCGCCCATAATGAATGATACACCTGAAGCAATCCTCAAGGGAAAAAGGAGATTTTGAACCTTCAACAAAGAAAATTCCTGGAAGAAAGCATAACAGACCTCCACATCACCATTGCAAAAAGGAACAAAACTCTCCATAATGCAGCAACTGCACTAGACAAACCAATCTATAACAACAGAAGGAAACACAATGCCCCCTGGTACTCAAGTGAAATCAATGAACAGAAGAAACAACTGAGGAAAATGGAAAGACTATGGAGGCAAGCCAAAAGCCAACATCATTTAACAAAATACAATAAAATGCAAGCCATATACCACAACACGATAAATAGCTAGAAGAAGGAATATCACACAAACTTAAAAATGAAATCCATTGACAATCCAAGAGAACTCTTCACCATAGTAAACGGTCTAACAAAAGAACCAGTGGAACCAGATGATCCAAACTCCATATCCCCACAAGACCTGGCAGACTTCTTACAGTTGAAATATACACAGATACCACTTGAAAAAACAATCAAATCCAACTTACAGCACATAAAGGATGAAGCATGAGGCACATTCCACATCCCAACAAGAAAACAGTTTGACTCTATTTAGAGCCAATATTAACACAACCTCACCTATTGATCCATGTCCAGTTAATTGGATTAAGAAAACCAGACAATACATAATACCATATCTACAAAAGATCGTTGAATCATCACTCACTCAAGGATACCTCCCCCCCCCCACCAACAACTCAAGCTAGCAGCCATTAGACCAATCCTTAAGAACAATAATCTCGATAAAAGGACCCAAGCTCCTTCTGTTGAATATCCAGCCTCACTTTCATAACCACGATAACCACGATTGAAAAAAATAGTGCAACATCAACTACAAGACCACATAGACATCTATGCCCCACCAGTATGGATTTAAACAAAATCACAGTGTAAAAACGCTTATTACATCACTTATAGATACCCTTGTAACAGGCATAGATGATGTACTCCATGGCTTTGTTTTATGCTTCATAGATATCATTGCTGCTTTTGACACCGTTAACCACAACACTCTGCTACAGAGACTTCGAGATATAGGAATAAATGGTACAGTGCTAGACTGGTTTCTCTCATAAAAACATAGAAACATAGAAACATGATGACAGAAAAAGACCACATGGCCTATCTAGTCTGTCCTTCCATATCAACAACTACAACAGTCCACTTTTTACCTTTAGAGATCCTCTATGTTGGTCCCATGCTTTTTTGAATTCAGTTACTGTCCTCATCTCTACCACCTCCACTGGGAGACTATTCCATGGATCCACTACTCTTTCCGTAAAGAAATATTTCCGCATATCACTCCTGAATCTATCTCCCTTCACCCTCATCCCATGTCCCCTCGTAGCAGAACTTGCTTTCAATTGAAAGAGGCTCTCTCCCTGAACATTTATGCCACGGAAGTATTTAAACATCTCAATCTAAAAGAAAAGGGTGTCTGCAACAAGGCACTAAAATGGTGCAAGTCTTATCTGGACGATAGATGGCAATATGTGAAGTCTGGATCAGAAGAGTCTAGCCACTTCCATCAAAAACAAGGGGTACCTCAAGGATCCTCATTATCCTCCTTACTCTTCAATATCTACATGCAGCCCATTTGCAATATCATAAGATCATTCAACGTAAACTGCATGATATATGCAGATGACATTCTTTTATACATGCCTTTCTCCACAACCCACATGGACCTGACCCCACTCACAGATTGTTTCAATGCAGTTTCAACATGGCTCCAGACACAGAACCTACGTATCCAGCATAAAAAAACAGAGGTCCTTTTCATCTCCAGAGACTCCAGCTTTACGCCCCCATCCCACGTCAGTGTCAAGGAAGCTGATTTGCAAACTAAAGACGCAATAAAATATTTGGGAGTTACCCTGGACCAACATCTAGACATGAGACGCCACATAAGCAGCGTAGTCAAAGCCATCTACTTCAAAATCCGTTCCCTCAAACACCTACGCTCCCTGCTGGACCCAGACGATTTCCGTACCATATATCAAGCGCTGATCCTGCCGCATTTTGACTTTGCAAATGCCATCCTACAAGGTCTCCCCCAATCCACACTAACCCCCTTACAGTTGGCCATGAATGCCGCAGCTAGGGTCCTCTACGGTGCATCCAGAGACGACCACGTGACTCCTATTCTCAAACAGCTACACTGGCTACCAATTCACGGGAGAATCACCTTCAAATCCCTTGTATTAGCATTTAAGGCAATCAAAGGCACCTCATCCCTCTCACTCACGAATCTAATCCACATGGTCCCCCCCAACAGAGCAAGAAGAACATCAGCTGTAAACTTGCTAGCAATACCAAAGGCTTCAACAAAGTCCAACACGAACACCACAAACAGGGCATTCAGTTTTTATGTACCAAAATGCTGGAACACCCTACCCCCTGACATTAGAGCCATTACCAATCTATATCAGTTCAGGAAGGCTCTCAAAACATACCTTTTCTGCCAATACTTCCCAGACAGCAACTGAACTAGATATCCCCTCCAAGAAATGACCCAATCTAGAAATGCCCTCACACTGCAGTGTAGATAGTTTATGTATATAGTTAACCCAGTTATCCAAGTTTGTACTCCTGTTCAATGTAAAACCTGACAGTTTGTCGTTATGGTCGTTTTGTTATGATGTAAACCGCGCTGATTCTAAATAGCGCGGTATATAAGAAACTGTAATAAATAAATAAATAAATAAATCATATCACCTCTAAGGTGTACATATTAAGATCCTTAAGTCTGTCCTCATATGCTTTATAATGAAGCCCACTAATCATTTTAGTAGCCACCCTCTGCACCGACTCCATCCTGTTCACATCCTTTTGAAGGTGCGGTCTCCAGAATTGCACACTATACTCCAAATGAGTTTGCACCAAAGACTTATACAGAGGCATTATCACCTCCTTTTTTCTGCTAGCCATTCCTCTCCATATGCACCCAAGCATCCTTCTAGCTTTTGCCATCGCCTTTTCTACCTGTTTAGCTACTTTAAGATCATCAGACACAACCACGCCTAGGTCCCGCTCTTCTTTAGTGGACAAAAGTACTTCACCTCCTATACTGTATTGCTCCCTTGGATTGCTGCAGCCCAAATGCATGACCTTATATTATTTAACATTAAATCCCAGCTGCCAAATTCTAGACCATTCTTCAAGCTTAGCTAGATCCCTCCTCATGTTATCTACACCTTCCTGGGTGTCTACTCTATTGCAGATTTTGGTATCATCTGCAAAGAGGCAAACCTTACCCGACAGCCCTTCCGCTATATCACTAACAAAGATGTTAAAAAGAATCGGACCAAGGACAGATCCCTGGGGCACACCACTGGTAACATCCTTCTCCTCAGAGTGAGCTCCATTTACTTGTATTCTTTGTCGCCTCCCACCCAACCAATTTCTAACCCAAGCAGTAACTTTAGGGTCCATCCCTAGGGTGCTCAGTTTGTTTATAAGTCACCTGTGAGGAACAGTGTCAAAGGCTTTGCAGAAATCTAAATACACCACATCTAGAGCTCTCCCTCAGTCCAACTCCCTGGTCACCCAGTCAAAGAAATCAATCAGATTTGTCTGACAAGACCTGCCTCTGGTGAATCCATGCTGCCTCGGATCCTGTAATCCGCTGGACTCCAGAAACCTCACTATTTTCTCTTTCAGCAGCGTTTCCAATAATTTACTCACCACAGAAGTTAAACTAACTGGCCTGTAGTTTTCAACCACATCCTTACTTCCGCTTTTGTGTAAAGGCACCACATGAGCCTCTCTCCAGTCCTTTGGCACCACTCCCGACTCCAACGAGGCATTGAAAAGGTCAGTCAGTGGAGTTGCTAGAACGTCCCCAAGTTCCCTCAGTATTCTAGGGTGTATCCCATCCGGTCCCATCACTTTGTCTACTTTAAGTTGAGCTAGTTTCTCACGAACACAGTCTTCTGAAAATTGTACAAGATGTCCCTCGCTTCTGTTCCTATTTGTGGGTGTTTTCTGAGGTCCTGCTCCTGTGAACACAGAACAAAAATATTTGTTAAGCAATTCCGCTTTATCCTTATCAGCTTCTACATATTCCCCCCCTGCACCCTTGAGTCTGACAATACCACTTTTGCCCTTCCTCTTCTCACTAATATATCTGAAAAATGTCTTATCCCCCCATTTTATTGCATTGGCTATTTCCTCCTCCTTTTGAGTCTTTGCCTTCTTGACTACTTTGCTAGCTTCTCTAAGTTTTTCCAAATACAGATGCCTGTCTTCCTCTCTCTGTGATCTCTTGTATTTCATGAAGGCCTCCCTCTTTTTCTTCACTTTTTCAGCTACTTCCTTCGAAAACCATAGCGGTCTCCTTTTCTTTTTGCCTTTATTTACCATTTTAACAAAAAGGTTAGTTGCCCTTAAAATACCCCCTTTCAGTTTTGCCCACTGTTTTTCTACATCCCCCAGCTGTTCCCATCCCACTAACGACTCCCTGAGGTATTGGCCCATCTTCACAAAGTTAGTCTTCCTAAAGTCTAAGATCCTCCCCTTGGAATGGATTCTAACAGCCCTAGTCCTAATACTGAACCACACTATCTGGTGATCACTGGATGCAAAATGATCTCCCATACCTTTCCCACTGTAACCAGCAAGTGAGAACCAAAAACCAACAGTTCAAACTTTTCATCCAACACCAGGGTGTCCCACAAGGCATTTCTCAGCATTTCTATTCAATATATACATTTAACCAATATGCAACTTCATAAAACAACACAATATCCATTACAGAATATACATGGATGATATCATGGTATTCACCCCCATAAACATCAGGTATCTGGATTACTCACAAATCACAGCATGCCTCGAATCAATGACAAAGTGGCTCAAAGGACAGAATCTATCTATAAACCTCAAAAAATCCGAACTGATGCATATTACCAGGAATACTATATTCTCTCCACCAGACTCAATAAAGATCCTAGACTACACTATAACCAACAAGCAGGAAGTCAAATACCTCAGAGTTACCTTCAACTAGCAACTCAGCTTCCAACCTCACATCAAAAGAACAACCAAATCTGCCTATCACAAGCTGAGAACTATACACAAACTTAAACTACTACTCACTGACAGTGACTTCTGAACAATATGCCAAGCCATAGTAACACCCATAATAGATTATTGCAACGTAATCTACTATGGCCTTCCTAAGAAAACAATGCTCCCCCTGCAACTGGTACAAAACACTGTTGCAAGAATCATTACTGGAACAGCAAAATACAGCCATATAACCCCTACACTCCACCAACTACATTGGCTCCCTATCACTGTATGCATTAAATACAAGAACATAATAATAATCTTCAAAATATTAAACAACCTATCTCCAACGACCCTTCAGCCATTGATCAGTAAGACACGTCCAACCAGAACAAGAGAAGCAGACAACAACATCCTGGAAATCCCATCAAACTTCAGAATAGCAAAACAATCTACTTGCAGTAGAACCTTCTCACTTTACACTCCCCAGCTGTGGAATGACCTACCCACCTCAACACATGCAATCAGAGACCTAATGGATTTTAGGAAAGCCATAAAAACTTACCTTTTCCTGTAATACTATGGTCCCACCCTAGAAGAACAAGAGCCATAAGGAAATGGTCCAAAACAGCCCATCAAACGAACTCACTAGTACCGCCCCATGACCATCTTGACTTAATTTACTGATTAGAACTTAAGGACCTCTAAACCTCTTGGACCTTTCCCTCTACATAAATATAACCATTTTGCACACAGCCCATACCACAACAATGTATCTGTATATAGTTAGCAATTGTTAAATGTAGTAGTTGTACACCATCTAATCCTCCAAGTTTTAATCCCCTGTTCTATGTAAAAGCTGGTTGCTGTAATTGTTCTATGTAATCCGCTTTGAATTAATGATAACGGCGGTATAGAAAACCTGTTAAATAAAATAAAATAAATAAATAAAATACAAATTTTGATCTCCATGTATTATCTAAAATATGCCTTTATATCTTGTGCTCTCTGCTGGATAACTATGTGAGAGGTGTGTGAGGGTTTTGGTCACAGCCACCAACAAATTTGTTCTGAAATGGTATTTAAAGGTGATGCATCAGAAGAATTGAAAAAAATATTGATAAACTGGGGAGATATATTACAACTATTGCTAAACTAAACAGTAGCACATCACCTGGACCAGTTGGTATACACCTGAGGGTATTGAAAAAACTGAAATATGAGATTGAAGACCTACATTAATCTGTGAAATCATTAAAATCATCTGTATATCTGAAGAGTGGCGAATGGCCAATGTAACTCCAATTTTTAAAAAGGGTTCCAGGGGTGATCTGGGAAACTACAGGCCGGTGAGCCTGACATCAGTACCGGGCAAAATGGTAGAAACCAACAAAATTACTGAACATATAGATAGTTATGATTTAATGGGAGAAAGCCAATGTGGCTTTAGCCAAGGAAGGTCTTGTCTTACTAAAATCTTACTAAAGTGTGAATAAATAGGTAGACAAAGGTGAGCTGGTCGATATAGTGTATCTGGATTTTCCAAAAGCCTTTGACAAGGTCCCTCATAAGAGACTCTTGGCAAAGTTAAAAAGTCATGGGATAGAAGGCAGTGTACTATTGTGGATCAGGAACCGGTTAAAAGATAGAAATCAGAGGATAGGGCTGAATGGCCAATTTTCTCAATGGAGAAAGGTGAACAGTGGAGTACCTCATAGATCTGTGCTGGATCTGCTGCTTTTTAACATATTCTTAAATGACCTGGAAATGGGAATAATGTGTGAGGTTATCAAATTTGCAGATGACACAAAATTATTCAAAGTTATTAAAATCCAAGAGGATTGTGAAAAATTGCAAGAGGACCTTGATAAACTGGAAGACTCGATATTCAAATGGCAGATGAAATTTAATGTAGACAAGTGCAAAGTTATGCACCTAGGAAAGAAAAACCTCAAACTATGGTTACGTGATGCAAGGTTCCACATTAGGAACCACCACCCAGGAAAAAAATTTAGGGGTCATCATGGATAACATGTTAAAACCCTCCACCCAATTTGCAGCAGCGGTCAAGAAGGCAAACAAAATGCTAGGAATCATAAGGAAAGGAATAGAGAATAAAACAAAAGATATTATAATGCCTCCATATCGTTCCATGGTGCGAACACACCTTGAATATTGTGTGCAATTCTGGTTGTTGTATATTAAAAAGGATATAACAGAATTAGAAAAAGTACAAAGAAGAGCCACCAAAGGGGATGGAAGGATACCCCTTGTGAGGAGAGGCTTAAAAGGTTAGGGCTTTTCAACCTGGAAAAGAGATGGTTGAGGGTAGATATGATAGAGATTTATAAATTAATAAATGTAGTGGAATGGGTAAACATAGATCAATTCTTTATGGCATCAAAAAATAGAAAGACCAGGGGTCATGCAATGAAGCTGCAGTGTAACCCGTTTAAGTCTAATAATGTGTAATCAAATTTGTTACCAGAGGATGTAATAAAAGTTATTAGTGTAGTTGGGTTTAAAAAAGGTTTGGACAAATTCCTGGAGGAAAGGTCCATAAATCATTATTAAAGAGGACCCAGGTAATCTACTGCTTGCCCTAGTACAAGCATTATGGACCTGTGTGTCTTTTTGGGAAACTGCTAGGTACTTGTGACCTGGATTGGCCACTGTTGGAGTCAGGATACTAGGGCTGATGAACCTTGGCCTGAGCCAGTATGGCATTTCTTAAGTTCTTATGTTCTTATCTTTGGGTTTAGAATTAGCTTGGAGGACTGGCTACAGCTGAATGGATGATCAAAAATGTAAAATGCGATGAAAAAGTTTAGGTACATATGTGAATGAAAATGAAGGAATGTCAGATACAAAGATATGCTCTTTTACACAAACTATTTAGTGTGCATTCATTAAGGCTTAAAAATATAGAACATCTGCCTTGAACCAGATGTTAACTTTTTATGGTGCATGGTATGCTATTTCAGTGACTCAACTAAAATAATTAATTATGAGTTTCAAGATATAGGAAAAGGACATCTAGAGCAGGAAGTGTTGGTTAATAGAGGAGTAGAATAGAGTATGAGAAGAATCAAAGGTGAGGAAGAGAGCAAGAGGGAGGAAGAGACCAGTGAGATGAAGGATAGAGGAAAGGCTTCTGGTTTAGCGGGAAGCTCTGCTACAAGGGGGCAGAGGATGAGGGTAAAAGGGGATAGACTCTGGAGTAATGTGGAGAAATATTTCTTTATGGAAAGAGTGGTAGATGCAAGGAATAGTCTCCCAGTGGAGGTTGTAGAGACAAGGACAGTATCTGAATTCAAAAAAGCTTGGGACAAACCCAGAGGGTCTCTAAAGGTAAAAAGGGGACTATTGTAATTGATATGGAAGGGTAGACTAGATAGGTCATATGGTCTTTTTTTTTATCATCATGTTTCTCTATAATATCAACAAAATTTGTCTATTCCTCTCAGAACATACTACTAAGACCCTTATCCACTGTCTCATCACCTCCCATCTAGACTATTGCAACTTATTCCTCGCTGCTCTTCCATTGAATCATCTATCTCCCATTCAAACTGTTCAAAACTCTGCCTTACAGCTAATCTTCTGCCAGTGTCACTATACGCATATAACCCCTCTTCTCAGGTCATTTTATTGGCTCCCTATCTTTTTCCACAAACAGTTCAAACTTCTCCTTCTGACCTACATTTACATTTATTCTGCGGCTCCTCCCTCCCTCCCTCCCTGGCAACTTCACTCATTAAACAAATCACTTTTATCTATGCTCTTTTCTTCTACTGACAACTCAAGACTCTTTTCTTTCTACCTTGCTGCACTGTATGATTGAGTACATAAGGATGTATGAGTCAGTACATAAGGTTCCATCCCTGGTCCTATCAAACCCAGTCTAAACAAACACTCATCTCTTTGAGGCTGCCTTTGGATTCTGACCCCCTTATTCTCCTTTCTACACCCATACGTATTTCCAATCATTTCCCTTAAGAATTCCCTAGTCCCCTGTTATGTTTGTCTTAGCAGATTGCTGTGGAGCAGTGACTGTGTCTTATGTGTATTTATACAGCACTACATATGCCTAGTAGCACTATATATATATAAATAGTAGTAATGGTAGTAGTAACGTAATGATCTTTGTGAAAATATTTACAAATAGATCGGAAGGGATTATGCTCAGACTTGTTCCCCTAGATCAGATGCATTTCATCAAGGGTAGACAAATTGTGGACAATGCCCGCAGAGCTCTCAATATTAATTAGGCAGTGAATAATCAAAAAGAAAAGGTCTTGTACTTAGCATTGAGTGCTGGAAAAGCGTTAAATAGGGTGGAGTCGGACCTTCTGTCTACTTTGATAAATCATCTAAATATGGGGACTAATTTTTTTAAGTGGATATGTGCATTATATTTGAAATCTAGTGCAGCAATTCTGATTAAGGGCTCAGAATCAAAGGAATTCTGGTTAGTTAGGGTCAGCATGCAAGGCGTTTTTGTTTCCTCAAGGTAAAATTGTTCCCCTTTTTCCCTTTTCTGCACCAGAATAGGAGAAACTATGTAAGAATTTAGAGAAGACTAGGATTTCTAAATTTGTTGAACTATTCTCTCATGGGTGTAGTATGGGAGCGGGGGAGTGATGAGAGGCCCTCCCCCTACCCCAAATGAGCTATCCCTACCTGGACAGAGTAGCAGACTGACAAAATAAACATTTTCCCTCTTCCTTGAGGCATGCAGCAGCAGCCAATCCAGTGGCAGAGTGCACTGAATTTAAGAGGGGGCTGTGAGCTGCCTAGCTGTAAAGTGAGAAGCCACATACATATCCACAAATAGAGTGTTTCATTGTAACTCTTTTCTTGATGCCTGCTGGGAAGTAGGAAGTTTTCAAGATGCTCCAAGTTATAATGCCCTGTTCAATGTAATTTCAGTTTGTTCAATGTAAACCGCACTGATGCAGAATAGCGCGGTATATAAGAGAATGTAAATAAATAAATAAATAAATGCTCATGTTGGATAGCTTTCTGTGACAACTGCTGCTGATAGATGCAAAGAGATCCTGCTCTAATTTGCCAAACCCAGCAGAGCATCTCTGCCTGCTTTCCTCAGTTCGTTGTATAGTTGGCCTGGAGAGTGGCTAGAAAGAATCCTTGGATGCTGTGAGCTTAGGGTTGCCAACTGGCCGGTTTTCAGCCGGCCTGGCCGGTTTTTCCACGGCCAGGCCGGCTGCCGGCGCAGAGGCAAAACCGGCCCTTTAAAAGCCGTTTTTTTTGCTCTGGCCGCAAGATCGGGAGCGGCCAGAGCAAAAAAACCGGCTTTTCTCCGCTTCAGAGGGAGCCGGGGAAGCCCGCGCGAGGCCCCGGCTCCCTCTGTACAGCCACCAGCGTGAAGAGCCTTTTCCTTCACGCTGGCGGCTGTTCCTGTGAAGCCGCGAATGCTGGGAAAGGTTAAAGGGCAACCTTTAACCTTTCCCAGCATTCGCGGCTTCACAGGAACAGCCGCCAGCGTGAAGGTAAAGGCTCTTCACGCTGGTGGCTGTTCAGAGGGAGCCGGGGCCTCGCGCGGGCTTCCCCGGCTCCCTCTGAAGCCTCAGACAGCCGCGATGCTGGTCGGGGGGGGGGGGGCAAGGACTGCATTGGCTGTGATGGGGGGGACCTGGACTTGAAAAGGGCCAAGGGGGGGGGGGGCCTTGGTCTGGATAAGGGCTAAGGGGGGGGGGGGACCTGGACGGGAAAATGGCTAAGGGGGGGGGGACTTGGACTGGAAAAGGGCTAAGGGGGGGGACTTGGACTGGAAAAGGGCTAAGGGGGGGACTTGGACTGGAAAAGGGCTAAAGGGGGGGGAGTTGGACTGGAAAAGTGAAAAGGGGGGGACTTGGGCTGGAATAGGGCTAAGGGGGGGACTTGGACTGGAAGAGGGCTAAAGGGGGGGGACTTGGACTGGAAAAGGGCTAAGGGGGGGGGACTTGGACTGGAAAAGGGCTAAGGGGGGGGGACTTGGACTGGAAATAGGCTGTGATGGGAGGGGGGACCTGGACTGTAAAAGGGTTATGGGGGGGGACATGGATTGGAAATGGGTTGTGATGGGGGTGGAGGGGACCTGGACCAGAAAAGGGCTATGGGGGGGGGGAAACTTGGACTGGAAATAGGCTGTGATTGGGGGGGAGGGACCTGGACTGTAAAAGGGTTATGGGGGGGGGGGACAATGACTGGAAATGGGTTGTGATGGGGGTGGAGGGGACCTGGACTGGAAATGGGCTATGGTGGAGGCAGGGGGATCTTGGACTGGAAATAGGCTGTGATTAGGGGGGCTAGGACTGCAAATGGGCTGTGATGGTGCGGGGGGACTCGGACTGCAAATGGGCTGTGATGGTGCGGGGGGACTCGGACTGCAAATGGGCTGTGATGGTGGGGGGGGGCCTAGGACTGGAAATAGGCTGTGATGGGGGACTTGGACTGGAAATGGGCTGTGATGGGGGGGGGGCTAGGACTGGAAATGGCCTGTGATGTGAGGGCTAGCACTGGAAATGGGCTGATGAAGAGCTGGAATAGGACTGGAAATGGGCTGATGTGGGGCATGGGAGAATGGGACTAGAAGGGAGTGGATGCTGGGTGGGCCTAGAACTATAAGGGAATTGATTTGGGGGGAGGACTAGAATGGATGGGGAATGAGAATGGAGAGGGGAAAAAAATATTTTGTGTGGAAGAAAAGTCTATGATGGGCCGGTATTGGGAGAGTAAGATGGGCTTGAGAATGGAAGGGTGAAATTTAAACGGATGATAAAGGAATAAGGAAAGAATTGGGGGAAAGAGCAAAAGGGAAACAATCAGTATGTTAAAACAGAAATATAGAGAGAATGGAAAACATCTAAAAGAGAAGAAAGGACAAATGGATAGCTCGCAGAAGACACGAAGAAACCAGAAGAAAGTGACTGGAGCAATTGCAACTGAAAAAGAAAACGCCCAAACAGAAGGTAGAAAAATACTTTTTATTTTGAATTTATTAACTGGAATATGTCTGGTCTGGGAAGTGTGTATTGCTAACATCTTTGCGTTTTTGTTTAGTGCAAGAGGAAATTACTTTATAGTTTTATTTCTCCAGTGTTGTACATTTCATGTTTGGATTTTGGGGTTCCCAGTTTAATTATTATCTGACCAAGGAAGTTAGCCTACACGTATCCTCGGTAATTTTTGTGGGTGGGGCTGGGGGCGGGGCAGGGGTGGGACTAGGGGCGGAGAATGGGTGGAGCATGGCGAGCCACAGGTGTCGGGTTTTTCTCGGTGAAAAAGTTGGCAACCCTATGTGAGCTGCAACTTCTCTTCCCGCCACTGCCCAGTTTCGTAGAGTTCCCCAGGTTCTCAGATCTTTCCAAAAGTCACTCTTTTATTATTCCTCTAAATGCTGTGTATGTGTGGGCTCTTGCCAATGCTCTCCTCTTCATCTTCTGCTCCTTCATTTCACTCTCCTTTCTCTGCCCTCACATCCTGCCTTACATTATCACCTCCCCCCACGACTTTTTGTCTTACGTAGTGGAAGAGAATGGGGTAGAGAGAGGGAAGGGCATGGTGAAGAAGCAAAAGGTATAAAGAAGGGCATGGTGTGAGTAGCAACCCAACCTTTCACCCTGAACTTCCCTCTCTCTCTTCCCTCTTCCCCTTCCTACTGTGGGAAACAATAAAAAAAAAAGCAGGGCAAGGGATGAGGGGTTGGGACAGAGAGAGAGAGAGAGAGAGAGAGAGATTGTGGGATGAATGAATGGAAGACAGACAATAGGACAGCGGATCAAGGGGTAGGTTCAGAGAGGAGGCAAAGAGTTTAGGATGGAAGAGTGGAAGATTGAATGCAGGGAAAGATAAGAGATGTGGAGACAAAGAGTGGAGGGCAGGGGGATGAAAGAATGTGAGGGAAGTATGCAGTAAAGGGATAGGACATATAAAACAGAGCAAGATGTGGGAGTAGTGGCAGAAGCATAGAGAAGGGAGTGTAGGATGTGCATTTCACCTCAGCTTAGACTCCTACTCCTTCACTTTGCACTCAGCTCTCTGTCCATTGCCTCCTCTTACAAGAACACAAGAACATAAGATATGCCATATTGGGTCAGATCAAGGTCCATCAATCCCAGTATCCTGTTTCTAACAGTGTCCAATCTAGGTCACAAGTACCTAGCAGTTTCCCCAAAAGACACAAGTTCCACAATGCTTGTATAGGGTCAAGCAGTGGATATTCTGGGTCCCCTTTAATAATGCTTTGTGGACCTTTCCTCCAGGAACTTATTCAAACCTTTTTTAAACCCAGCTACACTAACAGCATTTGCTACATCCTCCGGTAGCAAATTCCAGAATTTGATTACACATTGAGTGAAAAAAATATTTTCCCCAAATAGTCTTAAATAGGTTACTCTGTGGCTTCATTGCATTCCCCCTAGTCTTTCTATATTTTGACGGTGTAAACTTGTAAACAATCAATCTACGTTTACCCTTTCCACTACATTCATTAATTTATAGACCTCTATCATATCTCCCTTCAGTTGTCTCTTTTCCAGGTTGAAGAGCCCTAACATTTTTAGCCTTTCTTCACAGGGGTAAGCTTGAAGAATAGTCTAGAATTTAGCAGCTGAGATTTAATGTTAAAAATGCAATGCCATGCATTTGGGCTGCTCAGTCCAAGGGAGCAATGAAGTATAGGGGGTGAAGTACTTTTATCCACTAAAGAAGAGTGGGACCTAGGCATGATTGTGTCTGATGATCTTAAAGTAGCTAAACAGGTAGAAAAGATTACAGCAAAAGCTAGAAGGATGCTTGGGTGCATAGGGAGAGGAACGGCCAGCAGAAAAAAGGACGTGATAGTGCCTCTGTATAAGTCTTTGGTGCAACCTCATTTGGAGTATTGTATGTAATACTGGAGACCGCACCTTCAAAAAGGATAGAAACAGGCTGGTGTCAGAACGGAGGGTGATTACTAAAATGGTTAGTGGTCTTCATTATAAAGCATATGAGGACAGACTTAAGGATTTTAATATGTACATGTTATAGGAAAGGCAGGATAGAGGTGATATAATTGAGACATTTTAATACCTCCGTGGCATAAATGCACAGGAGGACAATCTTTTTCTATTGAAAGCAAGCTCTGCTACAAGGGGACATGGGATGAGGGTGAGAGGGGATAGATTCAGAAGTGATATGAGGAAATATTTCTTTACGGAAAGAGTGATGGATCCGTGGAATAGTCTCCCAGTGGAGGTGGTAGAGATGAGGACAGTATCTGAATTCAAAGAAGCATGGGACAAACACAGAGGATCTCTAAAGGAAAAAAGGGGACTATTGTAGTGGTTGATATGGAATGACAGACTAGATAGGCCATGTGGTCTTTTTTTGTCATGATGTTTCTATGTATCCTTCCATCCCCTTTACCATTTTGGTGGCTCTTCTATTACTACTACTACTACTACTACTACTACTACTACTGCTACTACTACTATTACTAAGCATTTATTTATTTATTTTATTTATTTATTTATTTATTACATTTTCTTTTATACCGCGCTATTTAAGATCAGTGCGGTTTACAATAAACATTGAAACTACACATCTCAGTTTAGTGATTTGTGCTTACAATAAACATTTAAAATAACTCGGGTATACAAATTTATAAAGCGCTACCAGGCGCATGCAGCGCTGTACAATGAAAACATACAAGAGACAGTCCCTGCTCAAAAGAACTTACAATCTAAAAAGACAAAGCAAGAAAAGGAGAAGAATAAGAACAGCAAAATCAAGAGCCAAAGGCACAGGTGAAAAGATGAGCTTTTAACTTAAGTTTGAAGAGGGACAAAGAAGATGCCTGGCGTAAAGACAAAGGAAGTTTATTCCAAGCGTAAGGTGCAGCAAGGTGAAACGAGCGGAATCTGGAGTTGGCAATAGAGGAGAAGGGCATAGCAAGAAGCAACTGGGTAGAAGAACGGAGTTCACGAGGGGGGAATTAGGGAGAAATGACAGAAGAAATGTACTGAGGGGCCACAGAGTGAATGCACTTATAGGTCATAAGGAGAAGCTTAAAGTGAATACGGAAACAGATAGGGAGCCAGTGAAGAGATCTGAGGAGAGGAGTGATGTGGGCAAAACGAGACTGACGGAAAATCAAATGGGCAGCGGAGTACCTTTTCTAATAATACTATATATCCTTTTTAAGATAGAGCGACCAGAATTGCACTCAATATTCAAGGTGTGTTTGAACCATGGAGCAATACAGAGGCATTATAATATCTTTTGTTTTATTCTCCATTCCTTTCTTTATGATACATAGCATTCTATTTGCTCTCTTAGCCCTGCTGCACAGTGGGCGGAGGGTTTTAACATGTTATTCACGATGACACCTAAATCTTTTTCCTGGGTGGTGGTTCCTAATGTGGAACATTGCATCGTGTAACCATAGTTTGGGTTGTTCTTCCCTAGTGTAACACAGCAGATCTGTCCCTTGCTTTAAATAGACAAAAACCTGATGCAAACAGGCTAGGTTCTGACAGGCAGGCAGATCAAAAGCATTTCTGTTGCCATAAGCAACCCAGGCAGGCACAGGATCTGCAGCCGTGCCTAGTTAGGAAACACCTCTCATTAGAGGGAGAGAACAACTTCCATGTGAGGGAAGACACGCCCCTAAGGCATTATAAAAAATGTGTAGAGAAAACAGCAGATAGCTCAGAGAGAACCGGGAGAGCAGAGAGAACCGGGAGAGAAGAGAGGACCAGGAGTTCAGGAAGAACCCGGAGTTCAGAGAGGACAAGAAGTTCAGGGAGGACCCAGAGAACTCAGAGACCTGATAGGACCAGTGGAACAGGAAACTCCAAAGGAAGTTACACGGGAGACTTCAGAGGAAGTTACAGAGGATGTTGTAACGTCAGAAGCTGCCATGAGGGAGAAGTGCTGAGTGATTCTGAAACAAGCTCAGACTTCTCAGAGACGGAGTTTGAACCCCCTGCAGTTCCAGTCAGAAAGCTACAAAAGAGTTCTACACCAGGAACTAGAAAAGGTTCCACCTGGCAGGTTAGTCAAAAGAAATATCCACCTCTGATACAGAGAGGAATTCCTCAACACCTACTTGAATGGGAGAGACGTGAGACAGTGAAAAAGCCATGTGTGTTTGAGAAGCAGGCTTGTAAGAAGCGGTCTCAGAACGTTGAGGGAAACTGGGCTATTGAAAATGTTTGTATGGATGAGACAGACAATTATATACCAGATAAACCAAGGCACAGAGTGATAAGAGAGAAACCTGTTCATTATAAAGAGCAGAGCTGTGAGCTACCAGTAAATGGGAGTAGCCGAGAGCCAGCAGCTAACAAAGGGAAACGTTATTCCAGGAAGTGTGTTTCTCTGCCTTGCCATTATAAAGTAAATGGTAATTACTTGCCTTGTACTGACTATGACTATTTGAGGAACCCAGGAGAAGATATAGAGCAAAGACATACGCAGGCTGATTGTTCACAGGACAGTGATATTGAGCCAATGATCACAGAAGATAGCTGTTTGAATCCAGGCTTGGAAGAAATGGAATGCTCTCTAATGATAGCTGATGAGAATCCTTCTTTGTTGTAAACTAGTACAAAAGGTTAAGAAGAGATTATCAGCTGCCTGCTATAATTATTCAGTTTCTGTTACATTTGAAAGCAAGTTTGCTACCTTTAAGTTCATCCAGTTTTGTATCCTAAGTTTTACTTCTGTTGTTGATGTTTTTGAAAATCCATAAACCCCGGGAGGGGAAATAAAATCCTTTTGAACCTTGACCACTTGGATCCACGACTACACTCCTTTCCAATACAAGGTCAGGTGACTTAATAGCTTGGCTAACTGCCTATACCACAGCCCTGCTGGGACTATAGGTGTTACAAGAAAATGGCGTAGTTGGCAGGATTTTTGAAAAAAAAACACTACAGCACAGAACACTACAAAGCTTCTTGAGTGGATACAGCTGATTTGAAAAAAAAAAGGGAAAATCTGTACTGAAGTGGCACGGAGTGGATTTCTACATCCTGAGCTGACCAGAGGGAGCCAAAGACCTTTTCTCAAAGTGAGATCCTGCACCGTGTTCAGGTATAAGTGACTGGGCACGGGTGGCGAGGATTGGTGAGAAAAGGGGAGGAAAAAAAAAGAGGGAAAGATAAAACCTAGCCAAGTAGTAGAGAGGGGACAGAAAAATTGTTCCGCACTTGGTGGGCCTTGTTTTCTTTTCTTGCAGGTACACAGACGCTGCAATGGATCCTGAAGAGATACGCAGTTGGATGGAGGCCCAATGGCAGGCCCAAGGTGAGCTGATGCGGCAAGCACAAGTGAGGACTATGACTGCAGTAGCGGCACAGCAGCAACCCCTGCTGGACTTGATTGCCACTCTGGTGAAGAAGATGCGCTCCACAGAGGAGGACAATGTTTCAATGACCCCTGTGGTAGGAGTACAGAACTGCAATGCATTGACATTAGGACCTTTAGAACACTCTGATAACTTTGATGATTATGCAGAGGCTTTCGAAAGGATAGCTGTAGCAGCGAAATGGCCGCCAGACCAGTGGGCGGTAAGATTCGCCATGTCTCTAAGGGGAGAGGCTTTAGCAGCATATAAGGCGATGCCCGCTGATCTCGCGTCCCAGTATCATGAACTAAAATTAGCAGTTAGGGATAGGCTTGGGTTAACCCATACCCATTACCGCCGTCTTTTTAGGGAGGCTAAAATCCTACCTAAAGAGACACCAAAGGCCCTGATGCAGAGATTAACAGGCCTAGCATCAAAATGGCTTGCTCCTCAAACAGCCACGATAGAGTCTCTGGTAGACGCTGTAATTTTGGAGCAATATTTTGAGGCTGTGCCACCAGATGTAAAAGCCTTCCTATTATTGCAAAGGTGCAAATCTACTGGAGAAGCAGTGGAGCTAACAGACTGCTATTTTGAAGCAGAAATAGCTGGAGCTTCTCAAGGTCACCTGTTGAAGGTCACAGGTAGAGAACGAATGTCAGGGACAGGAAGAGTTTATAACCAGGATGTACCTAGGAGAAATGTGAGGAAATACGAAATGCTAAAATGTTTTCAATGTGGAGAAAAAAGGGCACATGCAAAGAGATTGTAAAGAATATGTTGTCCTGATAGCTGGAGGAGAGAAACACACTGAAGGAGAGTTGGTGGTAGATGTTTTGATGGAAGGGGTAAAGGCTACCGCACTCCTAGACACAGGAGCGGATCAGAATATGGTTTCTGGTGCTATGTGGCAAGCTATGATAGCAAGTAACCCCCTTGTTGTATGTCAGCTACCCCCGAATGTAAAATTGAAGTGTATGAATGGAGAATCATCTTATTATGCCCTGTATGATGTGCGAATGGAGGCACTAGGTGTTAGTCAGGTAGTGCCCATAGTAGTAGTTCCCTACCTCCCGAGAGAGGTGGTTTTAGGGAAAGGGTGGCCTCTTTTCCAGCAAGCCCTCAAGGAAAGGCTTGACGGTAAAATAGGTTTAGTTTCCACCCGATCTCAGAGTAAGGGTGCGAGTGCAGGGACAAGTACAGTGTCTGAGCCACAAGAAAGGCTCGAGGATAGGGACCCATCCCCCGAGCGAGAGTTGGACCCAGATAGGTCATTGCAAGATATACTTCCTTGCGATGAGGGTTTAGTTAACCCCCCAGAAAAAATTAGGAAAGGGAAACCAGAAAGGCGCCAGGAAAGGAGGTGCAGGTCACAAGGGAGAGCAGGCCTAGAAGAAGGAGAGGAATTGCCTTGGGTACCAGCCGAGCTGGTAAGGAAATTCCCGTCCTTTCCGGCCGAGCAAAAGAATGACCCGGCGCTAAAAAGAGCGTTTGAGTACGCTCGTGAGGCTAGAACAATTCTATCTAGGTTCTTCATGGAGGGAGAACTATTATACCGGGAAAGTGCAAGCCCCAAGACAGGTATTGTGCGTAAACAATTGGTGGTGCCAACTACCTTTAAGGCAGTAGTAATGAAATTGGCCCACGACCACCCTACGGGTAGTCATAAAGGTGTCCAAGGGACATTGGATCAAGTGTTGGCTCGTTTCTACTGGCCGGGTGTGTTTAAAGAAACAACTAAATATTGCGAGTCATGCCCGGCCTGTCAAAGAGTCACGGCGGCGAAGCCTAAGCCAGTGCCTTTGATATCACCTCCCACCATTGCAACTCCGGTAAGACGGTTAGCTATGGATATTGTGGGCCCCTTAGTGAGGACTCCCAGAGGTTTTTCCTATATCCTAGTGATTATAGACCATGCGACAAGGTTCCCATGGGCCATACCACTACGGAATATTTCCGCAAGAACCATAGCAATAGAGCTTATAAAGCTCTTCTGTGAGATTGGGTTCCCCCAGGAAATACTAACCGATCAGGGGACCAATTTCACATCCAAGCATTTAGCAATGCTTTGGGATGCCTTCGGGATACACCATATACGCACCTCAGCGTATCACCCCCAGTCCAATGGGTTGGTGGAAAGGCTTAATCAGTCCCTAAAACAAATGCTAAGAAGGAGCCTAAATGGTAATATGAGCGAATGGGATAATGTCCTACCGTTCGTCCTCTATGCATGTAGGGAACGCACGCAGGCATCGTTGGGAGCGTCTCCTTACGAATTAATGTTTGGGAGGGCCCCAAGAGGTACTTTAGATATTCTCAGGGAGCAATGGGTTGCACCCGAAGAAACAGAGGTAGGAGTACCCCACTTTTTAAAGGACCTCCGGAATCGTTTAAAAACGAACGTCCAGGGTGTCTATGAATAACTTGCAGGCTAGTCAGCGCCGACAGAAAAAATATTACGATCGTAGGACCAAGACACGAAAATTATCTGTAGGCGATAAAGTTTTAATTTTGGTGGCAGATGCTGGCCATAAGTTTGAGGCCAGGTGGAGAGGCCCGGGCACAGTAGTGGCTCAGGTAGGCCCGGTTTCATACAGTGTAGAAAATGAGAGAGGGCGCCGCCAAACTTATCATGTAAATTTGCTGAAACCTTGGCATGAGAGGTCAGCGAATGTACGCGTGGTGTATGTGGAGGACCACTGTGTTAGATCTCATGAAATTACACGCTGTCCGACGAGGACGTCAGCAGCGTGTAATAACTTAAGGAGGGGGATATGTAACACAGCAGATCTGTCCCTTGCTTTAAATAGACAAAAACCTGATGCAAACAGGCTAGGTTCTGACAGGCAGGCAGATCAAAAGCATTTCTGTTGCCATAAGCAACCCAGGCAGGCACAGGATCTGCAGCCGTGCCTAGTTAGGAAACACCTCTCATTAGAGGGAGGGAACAACTTCCACGTGAGGGAAGACACGCCCCTAAGGCATTATAAAAAATGTGTAGAGAAAACAGCAGATAGCTCAGAGAGAACCTGGAGAGCAGAGAGAACCGGGAGAGAAGAGAGGACCAGGAGTTCAGGAAGAACCCGGAGTTCAGAGAGGACAAGAAGTTCAGGGAGGACCCAGAGAACTCAGAGACCTGATAGGACCAGTGGAACAGGAAACTCCAAAGGAAGTTACACGGGAGACTTCAGAGGAAGTTACAGAGGATGTTGTAACGTCAGAAGCTGCCATGAGGGAGAAGTGCTGAGTGATTCTGAAACAAGCTCAGACTTCTCAGAGACGGAGTTTGAACCCCCTGCAGTTCCAGTCAGAAAGCTACAAAAGAGTTCTACACCAGGAACTAGAAAAGGTTCCACCTGGCAGGTTAGTCAAAAGAAATATCCACCTCTGATACAGAGAGGAATTCCTCAACACCTACTTGAATGGGAGAGACGTGAGACAGTGAAAAAGCCATGTGTGTTTGAGAAGCAGGCTTGTAAGAAGCGGTCTCAGAACATTGAGGGAAACTGGGCTATTGAAAATGTTTGTATGGATGAGACAGACAATTATATACCAGATAAACCAAGGCACAGAGTGATAAGAGAGAAACCTGTTCATTATAAAGAGCAGAGCTGTGAGCTACCAGTAAATGGGAGTAGCCGAGAGCCAGCAGCTAACAAAGGGAAACGTTATTCCAGGAAGTGTGTTTCTCTGCCTTGCCATTATAAAGTAAATGGTAATTACTTGCCTTGTACTGACTATGACTATTTGAGGAACCCAGGAGAAGATATAGAGCAAAGACATACGCAGGCTGATTGTTCACAGGACAGTGATATTGAGCCAATGATCACAGAAGATAGCTGTTTGAATCCAGGCTTGGAAGAAATGGAATGCTCTCTAATGATAGCTGATGAGAATCCTTCTTTGTTGTAAACTAGTACAAAAGGTTAAGAAGAGATTATCAGCTGCCTGCTATAATTATTCAGTTTCTGTTACATTTGAAAGCAAGTTTGCTACCTTTAAGTTCATCCAGTTATGTATCCTAAGTTTTACTTCTGTTGTTGATGTTTTTGAAAATCCATAAACCCCGGGAGGGGAAATAAAATCCTTTTGAACCTTGACCACTTGGATCCACGACTACACTCCTTTCCAATACAAGGTCAGGTGACTTAATAGCTTGGCTAACTGCCTATACCACAGCCCTGCTGGGACTATAGGTGTTACACTAGGTACATAACTTTGCACTTGTCCACATTAAATTTCATCTGCCATTTTGATGCCCAGTCTTACAATCTATCAAGATCCTCTTGCAATTTTCCACAATCCTCATGGGTTTTAACAACTTTGAATAGTTTTGTGTCATCTGCAAATTTGATAACTTCACTCGTTATTCTCATTTCCAGGTCATTTATGAAAATGTTAAAAAGCAGCGGACCCAGTACAGATCCCTGGGGTACTCCACTATTTACCTTTCTCCATTGGAAAAATTGGCCATTTAGCCCTACCCTCTGATTTCTATCTTTTAACCAGTTCCTGATCCACAATAGTACACTGTCTCCTATCCCATGACTTTTTAATTTTGAGACAAGTCTCTCATACTGGACCTTGTCAAAGCTTTCTGAAAGTCCAAATACAATATATCAACCGACTCACCTTTGTCTACCTCTTTATTCACACTTCCCATTAAGCCATAACTATCTACATGTTCAGTAATTTTGTTCTTTATGATGGTTTCTACCATTTTCCTGGTACCGATGTCAGGTTCACCAGTCTGTAGTTTCCCAGATCACCCCTGGAACCCTTTCTAAAATTGGCATTACATTGGCCATCCTCCAATCTTCAGGTATTGCAGATGATTTCAATGATAGTTCACAGATTACTAATAGTGGGTCTGCAATCTCATATTTCAGTTTTTTCAATGCCCTTGGATGTATGCCATCCAGTCCAGGTGATTTACTACTCTTCAGTTTATCAAATAGCTGTAATACATTTTTCCGGTGTATCGATATTTCTTTCAATTCTTCCACAGCATCACCTTTAAATACCATTTCAGTCATGGGTAACATCCCTATATCTTCTTCAGAAAAGACTGAAGCAAAGAATTCATGAAGTCTCTCTGCTATGGCCTTGTCCCCTCTTAGTGCCCCCTTTACCCCTCCATCATCTGATGGTCCAATTGACTCTCACAGATTTTTAGCTATGAATGTACTTGAAAAAGTATGTATTATGCATTTTAGCTTCTACAGCAATCTTCTCAAATTCTCTTTTTGTCTGCCTTATCAATGCCTTGCATCTAACTTGCCGGTGCTTGTGTTGTTTCCAGTTTTCGTCATTTGGCTCCTTTTTCCATTTCCTGAAAGATGATTTTCTGACAACAACAGCCTCTCTGACCTCACCTTTAAAACCATGCTGGCAGTCTTTGGTGTGCAATACAGCTGGTCTGGACTTCCAAGAAAGTATTTTTAAACAACACCCAAGCTTGATGTAAACCTTTAGCCTTTTCAACTTCTCCTTTTATTTTTTTCTTAACTATTTTACCATTTTATCATAGTCTCCCTTTTTGAAAGTTAAAAGGTAGTGCTGTGGTTTTCCTTACCCTTCCTCATCCATTTATTAGATCAAATGTGATCATGCTGTGATCACTATTGCCAAGTGGCTCCAACACCCTTACCTCTTGCACCAGATCTTGTGTTCCACTAAGGACTAGATCCAAAATGGCTTCCCCTCTTGTCAGTTTATGAACCAGCTGCTCCAAGAAGCAGTCATTTATTTGATCTAGAAACTTTATCTTCCTAGTTTGATCTGCCGCGACACTGACCCAGTCGATATCGGGTAATTGAAATCACCCATTATTATTACTGTGCTGTAACTTTTGTTTTCTTCCCTGATTTCTTTGAGCACAGCCACACAAATGGCATGACCGCCTCGGGTCCCTCTCCCCTTAGCCTGTGACCCTCCCCTTCCCCCCCTCCCCTTCCCTCCAATGAGTCCACGTTACACCATGCGGTTTCTTTCACCAAACTATTTCTATTTATTGACAAACAATGGTTATTAACAGCACAAAAAACTGTTGGCCACAGCATGCACGTAACAATCAACAAACACTGTCTATAAAATTCCTTGTATCACCTCTTTCCTTTTGCCCCCTTGAGAGACACAGCCAATATCCTACAGCCTTTGTACATCGCAGGAAGGAACTCTTTTGCCGTAAAAGCTTTTCTCAGTCCCTTAGTCTTTCATATCCTTCAGTCGAAAAGCTGTTACGCCTGCCATTCGAGCAGACTTGGCAACCTTTTCTTCCTTACCCCCCCTTTGCCCGCCGTCAAAGCAAGGCAGGGGGCTCTCTCTGCGTGGTGTTCTTGTCACCATCTCCCTCTCTCCGGGGGCAGGTCCGTGTATCTCTCCAGTACCGTGTATCTCTCCAGTACCCTTTACTTAAGGCCTAGGCTGTGTTCTCTCTCACCGGGTGCGTTTCTCCAGCCGTTCTTGCATGCTGCGACGCTTCCCCCCCCCCCCATTTACTAATTGGGTGGGTCGGGCGGGTGTCCGGCTTCCTCCAGGAAGGGGGGGTGAGCGGCAAAGAGGCCGCACCCGCGCCGGGCTCGCTCTTTTGAATGCGGCTCGTTGCCCACCCCCCCTCCCCTTCGCCATCCCCCCGCCCCTCCCCCCCCCAACCCTCGGCTCGCCACCGCATGCCTGTGCCCGGCCGCGTTGATTCGCAGCCGGGTCTCAGCCACGCAACTGGCATGACCGCCTCGGGTCCCTCTCCCCTTAGCCCGTGACCCTCCCCTTCCCCCCCCTCCCCTTCCCTCCAATGAGTCCACGTTACACCATGGGGTTTCTTTCACCAAACTATTTCTATTTTTTGAGAAACAATGGTTATTAACAGCACAAAAAACTGTTGGCCACAGCATGCACGTAACAATCAACAAACACTGTCTATAAAATTCCTTGTATCACCTCTTTCCTTTTGCCTCCTCGAGAGACACAGCCAATATCCTACAGCCTTTGTACATCGCAGGAGGGAACTCTTTTGCCGTGAAAGCTTTTCTCAGTCCCTTAGTCTTTCATATCCTTTAGTCGAAAAACTGTTACGCCTGCCGTTCGAGCAGACTTGGCAACTTTTTCTTCCTTACCCCCCCTTTGCCCGCCGTCAAAGCAAGGCAGGGGGCTCTCTCTGTGCAGTGTTCTTGTCACCATCTCCCTCTCTCCGGGGGTAGGTCCGTGTATCTCTCCAGTACCTCCCCCCCTTTACTTAAGGCCTAGGCTGTGTTCTCTCTCACCGGGTGCGTTTCTCCAGCCTACCCCGCCAACAGCGACTCCTCGCTTGTTGACAGGGCCCCACCGATCAACGCGCTGCTGTGGCCAACACCTGCTTCTTCCATAGGCGCTCGACCGCATCTTGTATGGCGCAGAGAAAAATGTCCATTCCAATGTCTGACAAGTGCACTCCATCTGCGCGATACAATCCTGGGCATCACTCTTCTATGAGGTCGTGCGTAATGCTGTATCCTCCTATGGCCCCCATGAAGCGGGCCATCCATCTGTTCACTTTTCGTCTGGTCCTCTCCAATGCCCTATGCGAGTTCTCGCCCCTCCACACTCGCCGCGGTATGATGTGTGACCATGCCAATAGCGTCCCGGGAAATGTGTTTGCCAGCGTTAGCAGGTCACCTTGCATCCTCTTGGTGAGCTCGACGCTGCGCATGGATGCAAGGTCGTTGCCCCCCAAGTGGATCACAATCATTGCTGGGTTCCCGGTAGCTCTCTTCCTTAGGAGCAAGGACGGCATTAACTGGTCCCACACCATACCCCGTTGGCCCAACCACACCACAGCGACTTCTGCACTTGGTAGCCCCAGATTCAACCCTTGCGGTCTGCACCGTGTCCTCTTTTGCGCCCAGTGAACAAATGAATGGCCACATATTCACACTTCTCGCAGCCATAGGTGGTAGCTTGTTCCTGCATGGAGCACAATCAGAAATTATAATTACTGCAGTACTTATCCAACAAATGATCATTCGCTTTGTCAGTACACCAAATGTTCCCTATATCCTTATCACCATTACAACACTTTTTTTTTTTTTTCATTACCATTAACTCCGCCGGCCTCACAGCACTGGACGTATATACAGTTTGTATCTATCCGAGCGCCATCAGCCTATCGTCATTATCTGCTCTCTGGACATCCCGATGCTGGCTGCCGTTGAAGCAGCTCCAATGCGAAAGGAGTGCGAGCCGTACAAGCTTGCATCCCGTCCTGTTCGTTCAATTTGTTTTCTTCCCTGATTTCTTTGAGCATTTCATCATCCATTTGTTCATTCTGGCCAGGCAGTCGATAGTACAACCCCACTGCCATCACCTTCCCCTTCCCCTTTTTACATGGAATTTCAATTCATAGAGATTCTACAGCGAATTTTGTTTCCTGCAAAACTTTAATCCTTTGTGACTCAATGCCCTCTCTAACATAGAGGGTAACCCCTCCACCAATTTTATCTGCTCTATCATTACGATATAGTTTGTACCCAGGTATCACAGTGTCCCACTGGTTGTCCTCCTTCCACCATGTCTCTGAGATACCAATCATATCTAACCTCTCATTTAGTGCTATATATTCTAACTCTCCCATCTTATTTTTTAGTCTTCTAGCATTTGCATTCAAACATTTTAGAGGCTGTATTTTATTCATATTAATCTGGCTATTGGTAGGCAGAGGTAATTTGGAATCTTTAAACGCCGTCTGCTCTGTACTCAAGGGCATTTGGGCTACTTTTGTCTGTATAGTATCTGTTATCCATGACAGAAATGGTATTTAAAGGAGATGCTGTGGAAGAATTGAAAGAAATATCGATACAATGGGAAGATGTATTACAATTATTTAATAAACTGAAGAGTAGCAAATCACCTGACTGGATGGTATACATCCAAGGGTGTTGAAAGAACTGAAATATGACATTGCAGACCTACTATTAGTAATCTATGAACTACATTAAAATCATCTGTAATACCTGAAGATTGGAGGATGGCCAATGTAATGCCAATTTTTAAAAAGGGTTCCAGGGGTGATCCTGGAAACTACAGCCTAACGTCAGTACCGGGAAAAATGGTAAAAACTATCATAAAGAACAAAATTGCTGAACATGTAGATAGTCATGGCTTAATGGGAGACAGCCAACATGGCTTTGACAAGGAAAATCTTGTCTTACTAATCTGTTATGTTTTTATGAAGGTGTGAATAAACAGGTAGACAAAAGTGAGTTGGTTGATATAGTGTATAGGGACTTACAGATGACACAAAACTATTCAAAGTTGTTAAAAACCATGAGGATTGTGGAAAGTTGCAAGAGAATCTTGATAAATTGGAAGACTAGGCATCCAAATGGCAGATGAAATTTAATGTGGACAAGTACAAAGTTATACACCTGGAAAGAAAAATGCAAACTATGGTTACATGATGCAAGTTTCCACTTTAGGAACCAACACCCAGGAAAACATTTTAGGCGTCATCGTGGATAACATGTTAAACCCTCCGCCCAGTATGCAGCGGCGGCCAAGAGAGCAGATAGAATGCCAAGCATCATAAAGAAAGCAATGGAAAATAAAGCAAAGGATATTATAATGCCTCTGTATCGTTCCATGGTACGATCGCAACTTGAATATTGTGTGCAGTTCTGGTTACCGTATCTTTAAAAGGATATAGCATTATTAGAAAATGTACAGAGAAGAGCCACCAAAATGGTAAAGGGGATGGAAGGATACCCCTATGAAGAAAGGCTAAAAAGGTTAGGGCTCTTCAACCTGGAAAAGAGACGGCTGAGGAGAGATATGTTAGAGATCTATTAATTAATGAATGGAGTGGAACAGGTAAACGTAGATTGATTGTTTACGCCATCAAAATATAGAAAGGCTAGGGGGTATGCAATGAAGCTACAGGGTAACCTGTTTAAGACTAATAAGAGAAAATATTTTTCACTCAATGTGTAATCAAACTCTGGAAGTTGCTATTGAGGATGTAGTAAAAGCTGTTTGTGTAGCCGGGTTTAAAAAAGGTTTGGACAAGTTTCTGGAGGAAAGGTCCATAAACCATTATTAAAGTGGACCCAGAATATCCACTGTTTGACCCAATACAGGCATTGTGGAACCTGTGTCTTTTGGGGACACTGCTAGGTATTGGTTCTGACGTAGATATCAAAGGTATTATACATTTGTTATTAACCTTTCATGAACTCATGAAAGAGGATACTGGGCTTGATGGACCTTGGTCTGACCCAGTATGGCATATCTTATGTTCTTATCTATGTTCTGGTTCTGTATGTAATCCATTATAGTACTGAATTTGTTCCGGACTGATCAAGCATTGACTAGTGCACAGTTGAGTGAGGTATGATGTTGTCTCTTGGCAGGAGCTATTTCCTCATAGGTGGAAGGGTTTATGTGGATTATTCTTCGTGGCCTGTTATGATGATTTGGGTTTATATTTATATTTATCTTGTCGGCTGCATATCTGCCTGTTTGTATAATTGGTATACAGTCAGTGAAGGATTGGCCTCTAGGTTAGGGCTACCTGTGTGGTGACTAATCAGACAGGTAGGAATGGTTTAATTCTACGTGTGCTGTGAGGGTTGTGTGTATAAACCTGTTTAGTTAAGCAGTGTGGAACAAGATTTACTCACAGTTCTGTCGGCTTCTGTACCTTGTGTTTGGTCTTTTGTTGCATGGATGTCTCCTGTTCAGTGCTTTTTCTTGATTCCTTTCCTTGAGTGAGCTGTTGTCTTTAGGAGGTTGTTTTAGGTGGGGTTAATAAGCTCACTTCATGTTGCTGCCTTTAGTTTGGTTAGTGGTTTCAAGTATTGCCTAATTTCCTTGCCTAAGGGCCACGCCAAAGGGCCTTCTGGCAAGTTCCACAGGTGCGGGCACGCCAGTCATGGGCATGCCTGGTGCGTGCTGCTTTTTAAATCTTGAGGCTTTGCCCCGATTGAGGCTTGGCGGGAGGAACGGGAGGGGCAAGCAGCTTCTGCTTCCACCCCTGATGCTGGATCAGTGCTGCAGGAGGGCAGTCCGGTGTGAGAAGCTTCTGTGCCAGCATGCTGCTTTTTAAATCTTGAGGCTGTGCCCCGATTGGGCATTAGCGGAGGGAGCAGGAGGGGCAAGCAGCATGGAATCTGTGTACAATTTGGGAACCACTCCCATCCCCATCCCCCTCTCCCACCACTCCCATCACTCCCTCCCCCACGCCCCCTCCCTGTACATAGTTTGCTATATATAAGTTCAACTGTCTTTAAAGTTCATCTGTTATTTATTTAAATGTTCGATGTAAACCTTTTTGAGTGCTTGTTCCTTGTAAATCGCCTTGATTACCAGATAAGGCAGTATAAAAAAAACCCCAGCTAAATAAATAAATAAGCAGTGGTTTTCCTCTTTAATAATAGTTTATGGACTTTTCCTCCAGGAACTTGCCCAAATCTCTTTTAAATCCAGCTACATTAACAGCTTTTACTATATCCTCTGGTAATGAATTTCAGAGTTGGGTGAAAAAATATTTTCTCCAATTAGTCTTAAATCTGCTATATTGTAGCTTCATTGCATATCCCCTAGTCTTTCTATTTTTTAAAAGAGTAAACAACCGATCTGCATTTACCTGTTTCACGCCATTCATTATTTTATAGATTTCTATCATATCTCCCCTCATTTGTCGTTTTTCCTAGTTGAAGAGCCCCAACCTTTTAAGCCTTTCCTACCAGGGATATCCTTCCATCCTGTTTAGCATTTTTGTTGCTCTTCTCTGTACCTTTTCTAATTCTGCTATATTCATGTAACACCCATGTATTGGGCTCTCCCTAGAAGAACAAAAATGTACAAAAGAAAGGAAATAAAAATAATCAGACATACAATTTATAGAAACAAAGTAAAATAGTGACAAAATATCTCAAATATATTCATAGTCTTCGGATTCTCCCTCAGACTCTCCAACATCTCTTTTGCAAGGCTCCATAAGTAGTCAGGTGCTTGACCTTCCTCAAACACATTGCTCCTCTGTACTCTCCAGTCAATTGCTTGACTGGCCTCTCTTCTCCTCCCTCGGTGCAGTTAGAATTTGGGGACCTTGGCAGGATCCCTCTTTCCTCTCCTTTTAGTGCAAGCAGCACTACCCCACACCATCAAACATGCAGTCCCCATTTCCCTACAGGAATTTACTATGCTAATAATTCAGATACTCCAACAGATCCATACTGGCTAAAGATCAGCAAGATGCATTCGGGACAGATCCTGCTCCTCTTTCCTCCTGGGTCCTTCACCTGTAATTTCTCTGGCTGCAGATCCACGCCCCTTTTCCTCTGGGTTGAAACCAAGCAGATAGCTCCTTTGAAATCACTATCTCTTACACCCTAGAACTAGAACCTCTCTTCCTCATCCCTATGTCACTTCTTTGCCACCTGGAGGCTTTTATGGCTGTGTTAGCTTAAATTTTTTTATCGTCTTCTGCTGGGAGCAGCCTTTCATCCTGGCTCTCCTCTCCCTCTCTCTTAGTCTCTATACCCTTGGCCTTCTGGAGTAGGAGATCCCTCCTGGGGAGAAAGCTCCCTGGCTTCGCTCTCCTTGTTAGTCCTCAAAGTGAGGAAGAATGATGAGCCACTCCTAACATACACTTTCATTATTGTCTCCAGTTTGGAAGAAACACTCCTGGATGGGGCCTATCAGAATAGCTCATCCTTGTTACTGTGAGTGGTATCTCTCTGGAACATGGACCCAGAATTCTCCTCCTGTTTCTCCAAGGCAGGAGATGTATTTATTTATTTATTTAAACTTGTTTTTATACCGCCTTTCTAGCATTCAAGGCAGTTTACATTTAACGGGTTTAGCAGGGCTGTAGTGGGCCTCTGCTATATATGTAACAGTAGAACAGTAGTACATTGTTCTCAATTATTTATAATATATCAAAACTGAATGATAGTATTCAAAGTTCTTAACTATTTACATTAAGGCTCATTCTGTGTGAGTGCAGACCGGGACTGTGATTCAGACCAGCCTGCACATACATGACTAGCTTGACTAACTCAGTCAGAGCTTTTAAATGGAGCTGCGGCGCCATGGCGTCCGGTTGCCATGGCACCGTGGCTTCATTTAAAAGCCGTGATGCCAGCCACTGGATAAAAGTGTTTATTCCCTGCAGCCTGACCCCGAATCTGGCCTCCTAAGGCCAGGGCCAGGCTGCGGGGAATGTCCCCTGGCCCCCTCCTGCCTCACCCATGCCCCAGAATTAAAGAAAAACTAGGTCCAGGGAAGTTACTCCACCTCGGAGGTGGAATACTTCCCTGCACATGTTGCCGGCCCTGGACATACAGGGTCGACATTAGAATCGGCCCTGTACATCCAGGGCCGGGGACCGCCCACCACCCACCCAAACTCCACCCCCAAGCCGCCCCTTCCCCACCCCCATCTAACTTCCCCACACAACCGGCGGGGAGGTGAAACGCAGTGGGGGGAAGGCACAGACTAATCCCCATTGTGATTAGATAGATAGGACTTAGTACATATTTACATTGGATTGAATTTGTGATTCAAAATGTGTTTTATACTCTTTCTGGAAGATGAGTGTCTTTAGTTTTTTTTTAAATTCTGTTGTTTCTGTGCATGTTTGTAGCATTGATGGTAGAGATCTGTTACACAATCTTCCATGTCCTCCCAATTACCCATCTGTTACCCATGAGATTCACTTGATCAATTTGTCTCTATTTGGTGGTCCCTCTGTAGCTGTTCTGTCTTATTTCTGTGATTTATGTCAGATATTTCAAATCATGAGGATTACTTTTAAATTTACAGCACATAAAAGAGAGCTGCTAAATAGTCTAGTTTCAGATGGGAGCTATCTGATCATTCCTGATCTTTTAACCTACCTCTATTTAAATTCTGATGTATGTAAATTCAGATGTATGTAATCCATTTGAAATCTGCACATAAGGTACTAAAATGTATTTAAAATCAGACATCGAAAAGCTACAAATGTCCTAAAGTCTCTCTCTAGAATCTGGGTCGCTTATGTAATAGGGTTGCATAATGCACTAACAAACTATCTTCTCAAAGGACCCCTTTTATTAAGGTGTGGTAAGTTTTTGCACTTATCGTGCATTTTGCGTAAAACATAATGCACAGAAAGTGCAAAAGCTATGTGCTGTCAGCGGCATGTGCAGTATGTCCCTAGCAGTTACTGCACAGAAAAGCACCCTAACACATGGCAGCGGAATTTGCAATTAACATTGGTGCACTTAACGACACCCATTAAGGTGACACTAACTGCATCCACGCTAATTACAACATTAATAGTGCATGATATTTACCCCTACTACTGCTACTCATTTCTATAGCGCTACAAGGCGTGCCATGTAAAAGATGGTCCCTGCTCATCAGAGTTTACAATCTAGTCAAGACACACAACACAACAGCTGAGAACATGGATATACTCGTATCTAGGGGGATGGTAAGGAGACATATAGGAGATCAAACGGAATAGGATCCAAAAGGAGGATCATAATGTGCTCTCTATACCCACTTTCCACCCCAACCCATCCATTCCATGCCCCATCATGTTGTAACTATCATGCCAACATGGTAATGGTTACCATGGCTACACTAACAGTTACCATGTGCTAAAATGCATGATAAGAACTTAGCATACCTTAGTAAAAGGGTCCCAAAATGTTTTTTAAAAACTGCCAAGAATATGAGACTTTCTGTAAACTCCTGGATAAGAGCTGACATTTTCAGAGAATATGTGATATAACCATGGCACGGCGGACACGGTGCATCGCCCTTTTCCACCCTCCCCCCCAAAACTGCCAAGAATATGAGACTTTCTGTAAACTCCTGGATAAGAGCTGACATTTTCAGAGAATATGTGATAAAGACATAGAATGTACTGGCTCATAAAGATTTGTTTGCAAGTTTAAATCATTTTATATGTAATCACTGTTTTGTCTCTGAGGCTAGTAGCAGCTTCTGAAGTTGAAAAAAGAAATCCCTCCCCCCTCAAATAAAGGCTTGGATTTTGGTACCAGGGCACAACAGGAGCTACTAAAGAAGTCACAGTGGGAAATATAGCAAAGTGTGGACATAATGCAATGCCTTTTATTTATGGGCAGTATAGCCTGTGGCATGCAATTTCAACGTGAAGGTGCACCGTGGTGAGTCTAAAAGATTGCTGATTCTCTAATGAAAACTTTGAGTGATTTAAGAGGTCTGATGCCTTTTGCCTCAGGTGATTATTATTCACTAACAAGGAAAAATGATTATTTTTTTCCCAGAATATTCATCTAAATCAGTAGCCTCCTTCTCACTCTGCCAGCATTTCCTGTCCAGAACCATAAGGATCTCAATTTTCATGCAGGTCTCCTAATTTGAAAAATAAGGAGATAGAACAATTTGTGTTTTCTTTCATTGTCAAACTCATCATTAAGCAGGGTTGCAGCTTAGTCCTAATCTCCTCCAAGACAGGCCCTTCCTGAGTGGAGGGAGGTGATAAGTAGCAATAAAAATAGAACAAGTGAAACAAATTATTTCCTTCATTTGGGAGATGTTTATTTTCTAGATAGCTCTAATGAAAGGAAATTGCACTAGAAGTGGGCAAGGTTCCACCCATTATTTAGGTCTTATTGCACTGCCGATTTAGGGGGTTTTGGACCTGGCAGTTTCCTTTTGCTCTTTCGGACTTCCAGCTTAATAGAAACTGGAACTGAGATCCAGCAGCATAAAAGTTCATTAGCAACTACCTAGGGATTTCTTCACCCATTTTATATTCACTCTCAACTTACCTACCCCAACCATTGCACTTAGAGTCCTCAGTTGAGAGCCATGCACCAGAGTATCTTCCAGAACCCTGCAGTCAGGAATACTAAATCCAGCCATTAGCTGTTACATTGACTGAGACTCTCTCTCCCTGCAGGCTTTGAACACTGCTTCTGTAGTATCTCCAGTCCTGTCCATCCCAGAGACTTGATCCAAGAATTGAATCCATGTACTTTGAATGGTATTGCACAGCACTGCTACAAAGCCATAGGCTAGTCCCAGGTGGGATATTCTTGACAGTGATCATGGATTGGTAACTAATCATAATCTTGGGAAAGTTAGGAAAGTTTATAAAGCCTCCAATCATAACTATGCCTTTCAAAAGAAATGTTTGTTCTCTGCATAGGCAGCGGGATGGGGTGGGTCACAGGGGTCAGGCCCACCAATTTTTTGCTCAACCCAGCATCAGCAATTAGAGATTTTGGGGGCAGGGCTGGAGATTTTGGTCCCTCCAACCAAAAAGATGTTCCTCTGACCCTGGCTATTTGTGATCACTATCAAGAAAACCATTACATTACAATCACAGATGAAAATATTTTTCCTTGCCTCTACCACACAACTAAATTAACTTGTCTGAATGGAGAGATAACCAGAAATATAGTAGAAGCAATTTCCAGACAAAATTTCCCTTTTGCCATGAAAAGGCCCTAAGGAACATTGTTTCTTGGCCACTGAATTTCTCCTAGATCCTCTGTGTCTGACCAAAGTGAAGCAGGAACTACATGTCACTTAAGTACATGATTCTGAAATTTTACTGTTAAATTTTCAAGGAGAAAGTCCCCACAGAGTTTCCCTTTGAAACTCTGCCAGTATGCCTGCCATGGGTCACAAGTAGCCATGAACTTTACATCTGTTATACAGCAGGTGCAAAGTATGCATGAGAAAAGAAACGCAGGGGCTCTTTTACTATGAGCACAGTAAGCGTTTTACTCTGCCTAGTAAATGCAGAGAGTGTGCTCAGTATCTGCCCTGCATTTAACGTACAGAGCAGCCACTTACCACATGGGCCTATGTTCCCTGGAGAAGCAAGACCCAACTCTGGACCTTACCCACCTCCTGAGCCCTCCCAGGTCTTAATCGGGGGCTCTCTGGTGGTCTGAGTGGAATTAGGATAGAAGCGGTTCCCCTCCACTCCTTTCACAGCTGCCAATGGCTGACAAAAAGGTGACATTGATGTCTAGTGTATAAGACCTGGGAGGGGCTTGTGGGAGTGGGAAGAGGGTCCAGGGTTGAAATGTATAGTGGAGGGAGATCGAGGGTGTAATGTCTTGGGGGTGTCTTGAGTGTTGGGTTTCTTTCTATGCGAGTATAGTTCTGAAGGGAGGACAAGGAGGAGGGGTCAGATTGGAGGGGGATTTGATCTCTAGGAGGATATTGAGGGGCCTCAGATCAGTGAGCAGTTTGGTCAGAGGGTGCAATCAGTACTTGGGGTGAAGGGCGCACTGTCTGTATCTTTTTTTTTTTACATGGGCAGTAGCCCTGCTACTGAGCTGCCAGTAATATAACTACCCTCTTGAGGTGGCAATAGGTGTAGCCACACTATTGGCGGTTGTAACAGCTAGCATGCAGCAACATCCACTTGGTAACTGTCACTGGTCAACATGCCCACTCTCTGCCCTTATTCTGCCCCATTTCACAGCATGCAATTAGTGCTCGAAATACTGAATGCTAGCTATCATGTCAGCACAGTAGTAGTTACCGTGGGCATGCACAAACAGTGCATGCTAAACCCTAGAGTAACTTACTGCAACTTAGTAAAAGGGCCCCGTAGTTATTTAAAAATGAAATTACTCTGCATGTTTTCCTTTCTTTGACCTGACCTTACCTTCTTTTTCATTGTGGGTAAAGTATGCACATAGTTTTATATCAACTGAGGTAAGCAGTCTTGAAAAATAATTTTTAAGTTTTTCATATAAAAAGAATGGAACTTGTTCTCCAAATTGATATACATTTTCATCCACAGTATCTGTGTTGTAAAAGCCCTTCATTGCGGCTTTTAGATATTGAGGGCTTGATGCAAAAAAATGATTTTTGTAATTTTAATGTTGATGTACCAAAGTACAAATATTTTTCACAATGGTGCTTTGTGTGGTAAAATGTGCAAAAATAACCCAAACTCATAAAAAAGCTAAGGGGGGCACATTCATCGTTGGTGGTTAGTGCTGTTAAAGCGTCTGGCAATCACTGCTTTAAACAGAACCTAGATATTCACTGCCAGAGCCATATGCAGCCACCAGCAGTGAATATCTGGTTTGACTGGATAGCCTTTTTGCAATCTGGTTAGGGGCGATATTCAGCTGCTGACTAGATTACATACCAGCTAAAGTTAGGACAGCTATTCAGTTGTCCTAATTTTAGCTGGTTTAGGTTAACTGGTTAGTAGCTGAATATTGCTGCTACTCAGTTAATCTGCATCTCTGCCCCTGCTCAGACCCTGGATTCCTACAGAGCTGGCGGGGATATTTAGTGACACTAAATATGTATGTGCGGCAGAATATCCCACTAGCTACATTAACGTGGTTTGGAAGTCTGCAAATCATGTTACTCCCTTTGAAAATGCCCTTTGAAGTCTTTTGGCATGTTTGCATGCCTTACTGTGTAATGCCTTTTCTGTGAAAAAGTTGCTAAATTTTTCTGGTTTATTATAGTAAACATTCAGACATTGGTGTTAATGTTCTAAAAAGGGTGACTATGTAATATGTCCAAAAAGGCTGCTATTTTGTGCTTATTTTATGAAGGCAATATAGGTACATAGTAACAGTAACATAGTAAGTGGCAGCAGATAAAAGACCAGCACGACCCATCTAGTCTGCCTAGTAAGGAGCCAGAATTGTAGAGTTGTATGTGCCGGTCCAGGCAGCTTACCCCTCTCCTTTTAGAAGTTATTTAAGTTTGTTTTGATTCCATATTCTTGCTATGTAGTGATCCCCCATGCCTGTTCCTCAGGGCTCCATCTTAGGTCCACTCCTCTTCTCTCTCTATACCCATTCCCTTGGCACCCTTATTTCTTCCCATGGCTTTCACTATCATCTCTATGCCGACGACTCTTAAATCTATCTTTCTGCACCTGTTATCTCTCCTGATATCCAGTCTAAGATCTCACTCTGCCTCTCTGACATTGCTGCCTGGATGTCCCATGGCCAAAACTGAGCTTCTTATCTTTCCCCTGAATGCTTCCCCCTCCTCTTTCCCCTTTCTCTCTTTCTGTTGATAGCTCTGTACTCCTCCCTGTTTCTTCAGCATGTAACCTTGGTGTTGTCTTCGATTCCTCTCTCTCTTTCTCTTCACATATCCAGCTCATTCCTAAAACTTGTCATTTCTTTCTATACAATATTTCCAAAATTCGCCCCTTCCTCTCTGTTGACACCACTAAATTGATTGTCCACTCCTTAATCACCTCCCGTCTTGTAACGTTCTCATTGCCGGCCTCCCTGCAAGCCACCTCTTTCCTCTTCAGTCAATTCAACACTCCGCTGCTCGACTCATTTTCCGCCAGTCTCGTTTTTCCCGCATCACTCCTCTCCTCATGTCGCTTCATTGGCTTCCCATCCGTCTCCATATCCAATTTAAACTTCTCCTCCTGACCTATAAATGTATTCACTCTTCTGCCCCCCCCCAGTACCTTTCATCTCTCATCTCTCCTTACACCCCCTCTCTGTTGCTTCGCTCTTCTAACAGTCTTCGTTTATCTGTGCCCTTTACTCGTACTGCCAATTCCAGACTTCGCTCCTTCCAACTGGCAGCACCCTTTGCTTGGAATAGTCTTCCTATCTCTGTGCGCCAGGCGTCTTCCCTGGCCATTTTCAAGTCCAGACTAAAATCCCACCTCTTCACTATTGCTTTCCATTCCTGTCTTACCCTATCTTGATCTCTCTATCAACATTTGCTTACTTTGTCCTGTAAATTTTTGTTATTTGTATTATGTAACTTATTTTGTTTTCTGTGTTATTAAATTGTGAGCTCTGATGAGCAGGGACTGTCTTTCTTCTATGTTTGTACAGCGCTTTGTATGTTGCGGCGCTTTATAAGTCTTTAATAATAATAATTCCTCTCTGTATACAGCCTAGCATCCTTCTGATTTCAGCCACCACCTTCTCACACTGTTTTGCCACCTTCAAATCCTCAGATATTATAACCCTGAGGTCCCTCTCTTGGTCTGTACACACCAGCCTATTGTCCCCAATCACGTAGAGTTCCTGTGTGTTTCTACATCCCAAGTGCATCCCAAGTGCATTAAATCTCAAATGCCAAGCATTTGACTATTCTTCTCATTTTTGTAGATCTTTTCTCATGTTGTCTACTCCTGCTGAAGTGTCCATTCCGGTGCATATCTTTGTATCATCTGCAAAAAGGCAAACCTTACCTTTTAACCCTTTGATAATTTCATCCACAAAGACATTGAACAGTAGTGGTCCCTGAGGCACTCCACTACTCACCTTCTTTTCTTCAGACTAAGTTCCATTCACCACTACCCTCTGTAGTCCATCAGTCAACCAGTTCTTGATTCAGTTCACTACCTGGCTGCTCAGTTTATTCACAAGTCTCCTATGAGGAACAGTATCAAAGGCTTTGCTGAAATCTAAGTAGACCACATCCATCAAATGCCCGTGATCTAATTCTCTGGCCACCCATTAAAAGAAATCAAACAGATTGTTTGGCATGATCTTCCCTTGGTAAATCCATGTTGCCTCAGATCTTGCAACCTGTTGGCTTCCAGAAAAAACCACCATCCTTTCTTTCAGTAGCATCTCCATTATTTTTCCCACCACTGAGGTAAGGCTTACCAGCCTATAGTTTGTCATCGCTTCTCTGTTGCCACATTTGTAAAGAGGGACCATGTCAGCCTTTCTCCAATCCCGTGGCATCTCCCTATTGTCCAGAGGAGGTGCCATGTGATTGGGCCTGTGTGTCTGTAAAATCAGCTCCTACAATGAGCCTCGATATTTCAGAAATTCTCATGCACAAATTTACATCTGCTCCAAAGAAGGTGTACATGTGCATGTATACTCTATGATCTACTCAAACTATGCCCCCAGGAACTTGTACATTCAGATCACATAAAAGTAGGAGCAATTTTGTAGTGCACATACTTTTTACATGTGTGTACCCAGTGCATGTTTCCTAGAAAAAAAGGTGCTGTACTCATATGGGTCAATTTTAGTGGACAATGAAAAAGGTGCCGGTACTCTGTACCACATATCCCTACAAAAAAAAAAGCCCTGTGTAAACTCCATGCAATTTTATAAAAGTCATTTTCATCATGTAAAACATGCTTTATGCATGGAAAATACGTTACAAAATTGCCTACATTGTATCGCATTGAAATTACTCATCGATAAACCACTGTTGCTCACCTGTAACTGATGTTTTCCAGAGATAGAAACATAGAAATATGACGACAGAAAAAGACCACATGGCCTATCATCTGTCGGATGTTTTCTGTTCAATGTAAACCGCGCTGATGTCTAATAGTGCGGTATATAAGAATTGTTAATAAATAAAAATAAATAAATCTAGTCTGTCCTTTCATAACAACTACAACAGTCCACTTTTTACCTTTAGAGATCCTCTGTGTTTGTCCCATGCTTTTTTGAATTCAGTTACTGTCCTCATCTCTACCACCTCCACTGGGAGACTATTCCATGGATCCACTACTCTTTCCGTAAAGAAATATTTCCGCATATCACTCCTGAATCTATCTCCCTTCACCCTCATCCCATGTCCCCTCGTAGCAGAACTTGCTTTCAATTGAAAGAGGCTTTCTCCATGAACATTTATGCCACGGAGGTATTTAAACATCTCAATCATATCACCTCTATCCCGCCTTTCCTCTAAGGTGTACATATTAAGATCCTTCAGTCTGTCCTGATATGCTTTATAATGAAGACCACTAATCATTTTAGTAGCCACCCTCTGCACCGACTCCATCCTGTTCACATCCTTTTGAAGGTGCAGTCTCCAGAATTGCACACTATACTCCAAATGAGGTCGCACCAAAGACTTATACAGAGGCATTATCACCTCCTTTTTTCTGCTAGCCATTCCTCTCCGTATGCACCCAAGCATCCTTCTAGCTTTTGCCGTCACCTTTTCTACCTGTTTAGCTACTTTAAGATCATCAGACACAACCACGCCTAGGTCCCGCTCTTCTTTAGTGGACAAAAGTACTTCACCCCCTATACTATATTGCTCCCTTGGATTGCTGCAGCCCAAATGCATGACCTTACATTTTTTAATATTAAATCCCAGCTGCCCAGAGATAGTAGGATTGATCAGGCACAGACATGGAGATGACATCCAATGACACCAGGATGGAGCATTTCTCCCAGAGCTCAAAATGTAGTTGTTCACTATTCTGTAAGTCCGTGAGTGAGACCAATGGCACATACTTTCAAAGTGGGCATGGACAGAGGTGGAGTTTGGGTGGAATACAAATTTATGGTTTTAAGTTATAAAATACCATTACTTATGTGCTCTCTTGAAAAATCCAGGTGCTGGCATTTAGACCTGCCATGTGGCAAAAGTAAGTGCTCATGCATATTTGAACACTTATATCTTAATTTTATAAAATTGAGTATGTGCATGCTTGAAATACGCATGTATAAATGTGTGTAAATCTAGGTGACCATTATTCAGTTACCCTCCCTATGGATTTTATCGCATGTGGAATTGCTGATCCTGCAGGAGGCCTTGAAAAGGAACTATGACTGGTCTTTAGAGTCTTTATATAGTTCAGTAGACAATTGCATCTGCCCTTGGTTTCACATCTTGCCGTATTGGAGAAGGTACCTCTTTAGCTATCTTCTGTACAAATTTAAGATGAAAGATTTCCTTATATGGAGATTCATTTCTCACTGGAGGAGGCAAGCTGGCCCGACCATTAAGCAAACTAGGTGATTGCCTGGGGCAGCAACTTCTAGGGGCCAGGAAAGAGCATGACATTTCAAGCTAAACTATAGATTTTGACAGTCGGGGAGGGGGGTGTAAAACTAAGGTTTGCCTAGGAACCAACACCTTGAACCAACTCTGGGGCCTCCCCAGGGGAGGGGTAAAGGATCAGAAGGAATTCCCATAGAATCTTCTCTAGTGTCCTCACGAAGATCTGAAGGATATCAAAGATATCTAATAATTCCTCTATCTGAGAAATGCTAGATCCCAAAGAGAATGAAGATAATGTGCTGGCTCCAGCTCTGGCTCTGACGTAGATAGCAAAAGTATTACACATTTGTCATTAATCTTTCATGAACTCATCAAATATCGTTTGCAGGAATGAGTGGTGGCTCCAGAAGAGGTAACAAACAGACAGCTATGACCTATCCACTACTGTGACCAGCATCATACTAGATGAGATGGCCTATTGGACAGATGCTTGAGTAAGTGAGATTTATGCAGGGGCAATGTTATCTGTGCTGAAAAGTTCTCATGTGATGTCTATGACCTCTGTGAATTTGGCATTGCATATGTATTGGAAATGATGTGCAGAGGAATAGTCTAGTCATTAGTGGTTGGTATGAGGAGAAGAAGTATTAGCATGCTTTTGTTTCTCAAGTGCTTTGTAAAAAGTTGAAGAAACCATCTTTCCTTCAGGCCTGGACAGGCACTTGAAAGGAGCTGCACCATAGGCCTGGAAAAATGAGGAAGCATGCACCAGTTTTAGTGATATCTTGGAGTCTCCTCGGGTGAATGGACTTTTCAAGTTATTGCACTGAGAGGTAAAAGGTTGCTCCATGGAAGATTCTCAACTAGTATACATATAGCTTACAGATTTCTGAATAAAGGAGACATTCTTTTTATCCTTTTGCACCTAAAACATTCTTTTCTCAGATTCATAGTGGTTGTGGAGGCAATTAACTCTTACATTTCAAGCAAAGGTAAGAGTTTGTGGCTTTTTAAATTACTAGCTCTGCCTGGGAGTTCTTAAAAGGGTTTGGGACATTTTTAAAACAAAGTTACATTCTTTTGGGTGCTTTAGTTTAAAAGAGGAAATATTTTCTTTAGTGGTGTAGGTTTAAAACTCTACTTTAGTATCGTTCTCAGCCCTTTAAAGTTACTGACACCTCATCAGGAGTTAGTGGGCCTGATTAACCTGTGAAAGAACTGAGAGTAGCTGAGGCCTGCATAAAAGGCTTCAGAGCCTTGCACTGTTGAGGCATTCCTAACAGGGGTGATACATTTCAAGCAAAGGTAAGAGTTTGTGTCTTTTTAAATTACTAGCTCTCTGCCTTGGATTTCTTAAAATAATTTTGGTACATTTTTAAAACAAAATTACATTTTTTGGGTGCTTTAGTTTAAAAGGGGAAATATTTTCTTTAGAGAGGTAGGTTTAAAACTCTGCTTTAGTATCTTTCTCAGCTCTTTGAAGCTACTGACACATCATCAGGTATTGGTTCCCTCCCTACCCCCCCAACTCCCACCCACCCCTAGTGAGCAGTCTTGCTTTATAGGGCACCTCCTCAATTAACTACACACAGGGACTTGGAACAGCACATTTTGAACACACTTAAAAGAAATTTAACTGTTTTTTCTCTGAAAGGACAGCTGGGAAACTGGCTGGTGTTTTGGTAGGTCTCTCTCTCCTTTGCTTCAACAGATACCTAAGCTCTACCAACTGAACAATGGCTGGGAAAAATTGCATTGCCAAAGCTGTTGCCCCCATTACAGCTTCTGCCTCTGTCCAGACAGAGGTCCCAATGCCAGTTGAAGGACTGGTTCCATGTGCAGGATGCCTGCATGCTGAATCTCTCAGGAAACAAGTGGAGAAACTCAGAGAGGAGGTGGCGAGGCTGAGGAGCATTCAAGACCTTGAGAAGTACATTGATGAGATGCTTCTTGCAACATCCAAACTCTCCAGCAGAGGAGAAGATGGGAGCCTACAGAATGATGAAGGTTGGACATGAGTCACCAGGACCTGCAGAATCAACAATCCAACTTCTCCAGCCCTTCAATTGAAGAACCATTATGCAGCCCTGGAAGTGGAGGAGGTGTAAGCATCCCTGGAAAGGGAAGAACCAGAGCTCAAGCACCCCAAAGTTGCAGAATCAGTAACCACAAGGAAGTGAAGGGTAGTGGTGGTTCGTGACTCTCTTCTGAGGGGTACTGAAGCATCCATCTGCCAACGAGACTTGATGTCCAGAGAGGTATGCTGTCTGCCTGGTACCAAAATCCAAGATGTTACGGAGAGTTTACCGAGACTCATCAAGCCCACTGACTATTACCGAATGTTGCTAATCCATGTCGGAATAAATGATACTGCCAGGTATCCCTCGGAATGTATCAAAAGTGACTTCATGGCTGTGGAACAGAGGGTGAAGCAGTTAGGTGCACAGGTGGTGTGCATGGCTGTGTGGATGGTGTCATCGAGAGTGTTTTGGTATCCTAGAGGCTGTTCCAAGAGTTGCAGAGCAGAGATGACATCCATCTGTCCAAGAAAGGTCAACGCGTCTTCGGTAGTAGACTGGCTAATCTACTGAAGAGGGCTTTAAATTAGATTCGTTGGGGATGGGTAAAGAAAGTCCCCAGGTAGGCGAAAGCCCCCAGGTAGGTGATACATTAAATAACTTTATGGAAATGGGTAACAGGGATAACATATTGAAAGCAGTGTGTATAAGCAACCGTAGCATGGGAAAGAAGATCCCTGATGTTGAAGCTTTGGTGGGAGTGGCTGACTTGGATTTAGTGGCAGTTACAGAAATATGGTTCACAGAAAACCATGATTGGGATGTAACTATACCTAGCTATACTTTAATCAGGAAGGACAGGGTAGGAAGAAGGGGAGGAGGCGTGGCAATATATGTAAAAACTACTATTAAAGATTTGGAATTACAGAGCTTAAAAGGGAGAGAGGAAGCATTGTGGGTTAAACTAGCAAGAGGGAAAGAGAAATCTATTTGCATTGGTGTGATATACAGACCTCCCTCACAAGAAGAAGAGGTGGACAGAGAGTTAATTGAAGACATACGCAGCATTGCTAGGAAAGGGGTAGCGCTACTGATAGGGGATTTCAATATGCCAGATGTTGATTGGCACATTCCTGCTGCAGTATCAAATAGAAGCAAGGAGATCCTGGGTTCCCTACAGGGAGAACTATTCAGGCAACTGGTAACAGACCCCACACGTGAAGGGCCAATACTGGACTTGGTGCTTACCAATGGTGAAAGTGTTTCTGATGCTGTAGTGGGAGATCATTTTGCATCCAGTGATCACCAGATGGTGTGGTTCAGTATTAGGACTAGGGCTGTTAGAATCCATTCAAAGGTGAGGATCTTAGACTTTAGGAAGACTAACTTTGCGAAGATGGGCCAATACCTCAGGGAGTCGTTATTGCGATGGGAACAGCTGGGGGAAGTAGAAAAACAGTGGGCAAAACTGAAAGGAGATATTTAAGGGCAACCAACCTTTTCGTTAAAATGGTAAATAAAGGTAAAAGGAAAAGGAGACCTCTATGGCTTTCGAAAGAAGTAGCTGAAAAAGTGAAGAAAAAGAGGGAGGCCTTCATGAAATACAACAGATCACAGAGAGAGAAAGACAGGCATCTATATTTGGAAAAACGTAGAGAAGCTAGCAAAGTAGTCAGGAAGGCAAAGATTCAAAAGGAGGAGGAAATAGCCAATGCAATAAAATGGGGGGATAAGACATTTTTCAGATATGTTAGTGAGAAGAGGGAGATCCCAACAAATAATGAAACCCCTTGACCTACTATTTTTGTCATAGTTAATCGTCAAAGTGAGCGGAACACTTCCACACACCACTACGACATCTCCCTTTTTTAAATAATTTTCTGTAAATATTTCTTAAAAATAAGACTTGACACTTAGCTCTATCGAGGGCTTGCCAAACAGATGAGGAATGATTGTGTCACAAAGAAACGCCAAATTTTCCAAATTGACGATGTGCTACACGTTTCGGGTTCAGAATCCAAATTTTTCAACCTTGCTTCAGGCCATCACATACTGGCGATCATAATTCCATTCCGCTCTGAATCCGTGAGCTACACCAGTAGGGGCACAACTTTCTTTTATGTTTCAGCGTCTGACGTCACTCACATTCAGATGACTCAGATTGTTAAGGGGAACCCACTGACAAGGGAACATCTCACAAATGCAAATGAAATTCAAATGATGGTATGCCAGTCAATTTGTGCGTTAAGCCCATTGGGGGCGACAGAATTAAGGCGGTAAATCCACCTTTGTTCACGCAATTGCAACCTCCGTTCTCGATTTCCCTCTCTCGGATCTGTTGGCTCCAACTCAAGAATCCACCAGCGCAACAGATTAAAATCATGAGCATGTTGTAAACAATGTTCCACCAGCGGAGCTGAAAGAATTTTCAATCGCAAACGCGAAGCATGTTCTGACAGTCGAGTTCTGATAGGGCGTATGGTGCGTCCCACATAATATTTCACACAGGGGCAAATTATGAGATAAACCACGTAGGTGGAAGAACAGTCCGTATAACAAAAAGATGAATAAGTCCTGGAGGTATGGACATCTACCCATTCTTCCCCTGGTATAGTGAGACAACAATAAGCACAGTTGTTACAGGGATAATGTCCCCTTACATCTTGATTATATAAGGGCGATCCGACACGTATGTTGTTTTCACAATCAGATCTTTTAAGTTGGCCTTACGCGAATAGGCTATACGTAAGGTTTTGTTATGAAAACAAGAGTGAAGTCCCAATATAGGCCAGAATTGATGTAGCGGTTTTACCACCCATGACATGTTTCTAGTGTACGGCAAAAAACCCGTAATTATATCTGCTCCTGGCTGGGTAACAGAGGGAAACAAAAGCCACTCTCGATGAACATGTTTGGCTCGTTTATACGCCTTATTGACTATCATGAGAGGATAACCCCTTTGGAGTAACCGCAATTTCAAATCATGAGCATGTAAAAAGAACTCATGTGATGTCGAACAATTGCGGCGAAGTCTCAAAAACTGTCCGAATGGCAACCCACGTTTTAACGCAGTTGGGTGGAAACTAGCATAACTGAGTAGAGTATTACATTGTACAGATTTTCTAAATAGCGTTGTTTCTATACCAGAAGAAGTCAGATGTATTGTAACATCTAAAAATTGTATACTGCTAGTTTCCATCTGTGTAGTAAAACAAATGTTGGTCTTACAAGCGTTAAGCCGTTGTATGAAAAGATCCAGATCACTTTTAGTGCCAGTCCAGAGGAAAAAGACATCATCGATGAATCGCTTCCAAAAGGGAACAAAACGGAAAGCTGGATCAGAATAGACAAAAGTGGATTCAAAAATGGCCATGTAGAAAGTAGCTATGGACGGAGCCACCGTAGCCCCCATCGCAATCCCCAAAATTTGCAGATAAAATTGCTGACGGTAAAGGAAAAAATTATTGTATAAAACCAAATCCAACAAATCAAGCAGAAAAGATCTAGGGATCCTATCCGGAAGATCCAAAGGGTAATCGGTGAGGAAAGCAATGACCTTAGCCTGATTGATGTTAGTGTAAAGTGACTGAACGTCGAGAGTTACCACGTATGTATACGAAGTCACCTCCGTACATGCCATCAATTGATTCAGAAAATCTCCAGTATCTTTAATGTAAGATGTCACTTTCGCTGCTGCCGGCTGCAAAAAAAAAAAAGTCGCAGAACTTAGACAATGGTTCAAGCAGAGAATCTCTTCATGACACGATTGGTTTGCCCGGTGGATTAATGAGAGTCTTATGGATCTTGGGGACCAAATAGAAGACAGGGACTTTGGGGTGTTTTTTTATCAAAAATTCCAGTTCTGATTTGGTAATCCAGTTACGGTAAAATGCCTTAGAAGCTAAAGTGAGAATCCGAGCCTTCAAATCCTCCGTGGGATTAGCGCTAAGACACATATAGGTGGTACGATCCTTTAAGTGAACATCTATTTCTTGTTAATTTTGTTCTGGCGACATCACCACAGTGGCCCCACCTTTGTCGGCCCTTCTAATAATGAGATCCATCTCAGCCAACTGGCCAAGAGCATCACGTTGAGCCTTTGATAAGTTAGAATGAGCAAAACAATTGTGTTGTTCCAAAGTCCGTAGTTGTTGTAGCACTAGATCCTGAAAGGTAGAAATAGTTCGATCCACCGTACCAGAAGGCACCCATCTAGACGGATTACGCACCAACGAACTGTCAGCAACAGTAGGAAGATCTGCAAAATGCTGTATAACACGCAGCTTACGAAAAAATCTATAAAGAGCTAACCGAGTGGTAAAACCATCATATTTCGGGGTGGGCACAAATGACAAGCCCAATTCCAAAACTTGTAATTGAGATGGAGTCAAAAATCTTCCTGATACGTTGAGGACTGATGACTTTTGGTGCGGGATCGGGTGTCCGGTCCCTCCCAAAAATCCTGTTGATAAGGTCTTCGAGACCTACGACCCCTAGACGAATTACCCCTATAGCATTCTGCATTGGTATAACGTGGTCTAGTAGTGGTTTGTACTGCAGGTTCACTTATGTCAGTATCTGTGGATTCATCAGAACAAGTGTCAAAAGAGACTTTCTTATTCACACCATACTTCTTCATGGATGGCCATTTATACACACAATCGTTATCGTAATCCAACTTATCCCTTTTAAATTTCCGTATCTTTAAACTGCGAACATGATCACGAAATGTCTCCAATTGTTTTTGTGCTTCATCCCACTGTGACTGGAAACTAGCGGGATCCTAACCCGCCACAATTTTCCCTTTCAACTCTTGGGCCTGGGTGGTTAACAACTCCTGCGCTTGTAAAGATCGCTCAATCAGTAAAGCAACAAAATCAAAGCTGCATTTGTTTAAAATGGCATTCCATTTTGCCAAAAACAGCTGATCTTCAGTAAACTGTTTAGGCGGTTTAATGATACGCAAACCCCTAGGGAGAATTAGGTATTTTAAATATTGAGCCATTGCAGACACATGCAGTTGAGCACAGATCAGCTTTTTATGTAGATCCTTTAATTCCAACAGCGTAGGTGGCAGTTTATCAGAGGAAATCATTGGATCATCATCAAACAATGATTTGCATTTTTTCAATTGAGCCAGCTGTTCTGCCCTGTAAGCGAACATATCCGAAGACATTGTGCTCTCAGTTTACAAATATTCTAAAGAATTCAAAAATTTCAAACCCGTCAGAATCCAATAAATACCCGTGAAATGAAGATCCCAACAAATAATGAAACCCCTTGACCTACCATTTTTGTCGGAGTTAATCGTCAAAGTGAGAGGAACACTTCCACACACCATCGCGACATCTCCCTTTTTTAAATAATTTTCTGTAAATATTTCTTAAAAATAAGACTTGACACTTAGCTCTATCGAGGGCTTGTCAAACAGATGAGGAATGATTGTGTCACAAAAAACCGCCAAATTTTCCAAATTGACGACGTGCTATGCGTTTCGGGTTCAGAATCCAAATTTTTCAACCCTGCTTCAGGCCATCACATACTGGCGATCATAATTCCATTCCGCTCTGAATCCGTGAGCTACTTTATAAGGAAAACACCAGTAGGGGCACAACTTTCTTTTATGCTTCAGCGTCTGACGTCACTCACATCAGATGACTCAAATTGTTAAGGGGAACCCACTGACAAGGGAACACCTCACAAATGCAAATGAAATTCAAATGATGCTATGCCAGTCAATTTGTGGTTAAGCCCATTGGGGGCGACAGAATTAAGGCGGTAAATCCACCTTTGTTCACGCAATTGCAACCTCTGTTCTCGATTTCCCCCTCTCAGATCTGTTGGATCCGACTCAAGAATCCGCCAGCGCAAGAGATTAAAATCATGAGCATGTTGTAAACAAATATTCCACCAGCGGAGCTGAAAGAATTTTCAATCGCAAACGCGAAGCATGTTCTGACAGTCGAGTTCTGATAGGGCATATGGTGCGTCCCACATAATATTTCACACAGGGGCAAATTATGAGATAAACCACGTAGGTGGAAGAACAGTCCTATAACAAAAAGATGAATAAGTCCTGGAGGTATGGACATCTACCCATTCTTCCCCTGGTATAGTGAGATAACACTAAGCACAGTTGTTACAGGGATAATGTCCCCTTACATCTTGATGATATAAGGGGCGATCTGACACGTGTGTTGTTTTCACAATCAGATCTTTTAAGTTGGCCTTACGCGAATAGACTATACGTAAGGTTTTGTTATGAAAACAAGAGTGAAGTCCCAATATAGGCCAGAATTGATGTAGCAGTTTTACCACCCATGACATGTTTCTTGTGTATGGCAAAACGCCCGTAATTATATCTGCTTCTGGCTGGGTAACAGAGGGAAACGAAAGCCACTCTCGATGAACATGTTTGGCTCGTTTATACGCCTTGTTGACTACTGTGAGGGGATAACTGCTTTGGAGTAACCACAATTTCAAAACATGAGTGTGTCAAAAGAACTCATGTGAAGTCGAACAATTGCGATGAAGTCTCAAAAACTGTCCGAATGGCAACCCACGTTTTAACGCAGTTGGGTGGAAACTAGCATAACTGAGTAGAGTATTATATTGTACAGATTTTCTAAATAGAGTTGTTTCTATACCAGAAGTCAGATGTACTGTAACATCTAAAAATTGTATACTGCTAGTGTCCATCTGTGTAGTAAAACAAATGTTGGTCTTACAAGCGTTAAGCCGTTGTATGAAAAGATCCAGATCACTTTTGAAGAATGGTCTAGAATTTGGCAGCTAGGATTTAATATTAAAAAATGTAAGGTCATGCATTTGGGCTGCAGCAATCCAAGGGAGCAATATAGTACAGGGGGTGTCCACTAAAGGAGAGCGGGACCTAGGCGTGGTTCTGTCTGTTGATCTTAAAGTAGCTAAACAGGTAGAAAACGCGATGGTAAAAGCTAGAAGGATGCTTGGGTGCATACAGAGAGGAATGGCTAGCAGAAAAAAGGAGGTGATAATGCCTCTGTATAGTCTTTGGTGTAACCTCATTTGGAGTATAGTGTGCAATTCTCTAGACCGCACCTTCAAAAGGATGTGAACAGGATGGAGTCGGTGCAGAGGGTGGCTACTAAAATGATTAGTGGTCTTCATTATAAAGCATATGAGGACAGACTTAAGGATCTTAATATATACCTTAGAGGAAAGGCGGGATAGAGGTGATATGATTGAGATGTTTAAATACCTCCATGGCATAAATGTTCAGGGAGAGAGCCTCTTTCAATTGAAAGCAAGTTCTGCTATGAGGGCATATGGGATGAGGGTGAAGGGAGATAGATTCAGGAGTTATATGCGGAAATATTTCTTTATGGAAAGAGTAGTGGATCCATGGAATAGTCTCCCAGTAGAGGTGGTAGAGATGAAGACAGTAACTGAATTCAAAAAAGCATTGGAAAAACACAGAGGATCTCTAAAGGTAAAAAGGGGACTGTTGTAGTTGTTGATATGGAAGGACAGACTAGATAGGCCATGTGGTCTTTTTCTGTCATCATATTTCTCTGTTTCTATGCCAGGTATCGCTCTGGGCATATCAAAAGTGACTTCATGGCTCTGGGACAGAGGGTGAAGCAGTTAGGTGCACAGGTGGTATTCTCTTCAATCATACCTGTTGAGGCTAAATGTCAAGGCAGAGACGCTCGCATCCTGGAGATGAATGCATGGCTGTGTGGATGGTGTCATCGAGAGCATTTTGGTTTCCTAGACAATGGGATGCTGTTCCAAGGGTTGCAGAACAGAGATGACATCCATCTGTCCAAGAAAGGTTGACGCGTCTTCAGTAATAGATTGGCTAATCTACTGAAGAGGACTTTAAACTAGATTTGTTGGGGATGGGTGAAGAAAGCCCCAAGGTAAATGAAAGCCCCCAGGTAAGTGATACATTAAATACCTTTATGGAAATGGGTAATGGGATAACATATGGAAAGCAGTGTGTATAAATGCCCGTAGCAGGGGAAATAAGATCCCTGATGTTGAAGCTTTAGTAGGTGTGGCCGACTTGCATTTAGTGGCAGTTACAGAAACATGGTTCACAGAAAACCATGACTGGGATGTAACTCTACCTGGCTATACTTTATTCAGAAAGGACAGGGTAGGTAGAAGGGGAGGAGGAATGGCACTATATGTAAAAAATACTATTAAAGCTTTGGAATTACAGAGCTTAAAAGAGAGAGAGGAGGCATTGTGGGTTAATCTAGAAAGAGGGAAAGAGAAATCTGTTTGCATTGGCATGATATACAGACCTCCCTCACAAGAGGAAGAGGTGGACAGAGAGTTAATTGAAGACATACGCAGCATTGCTAGGAAAGGGGAAGTGCTACTGATAGGGGATTTCAATATGCCAGATGTTGATTGACACATTCCTGCTGCAGTATCATCTAGAAGTAAAGAGATCCTGGATTCTCTTCAGGGAGAACTATTCAGGCAACTGGTAACAGAACCCACACGTGAAGGGGCCATACTGGACTTGGTGCTTACCAATGGTGAAAGTGTTTGTGATGTTATAGTGGGAGATCATTTTGCATCTAGTGATTACCCTCCATCAGGGAACCAGTAGCTGTCTGAGTGTTACTCAGCCCAGGATCCGACGAGGTCGAAGCTTGCGGAGAGGAAGGGGCTTCTAGCCCTGCTCCTCCCTCCAAAAGCCCTCCATCCCCCAGTTGCTGTGGTTCAGTATTAGGACTAGGGCTGTTAAAATCCATTCAAAATTAAGGTTCTTACACTTTAGGAAAACTAACATTTCCAAGATGGGACAATATCTCAGGGAGTCGTTAACGGGATGGGAACAGCTGGGGGATGTAGAAAAACAGTGGGCAAAAATGAAAGAGGATATTTTAAAGGCAACCAATGTTTTTGTTAAAATGGTAAATAAAGGTAAAAGGAAAAGGAGACCTCTATGGCTTTCGAAAGAAGTAGCTGAAAAAGTGAAGAAAAAGAGGGAGGCCTTCATGAAATACAATAGATCACAGAGAGAGGAAGACAGGCATCTATATTTGAAAAAACTCAGAGAAGCTAGCAAAATAGTCAGGAAAGCAAATATTCAAAAAAGAGGAGGAAATAGCAAATGCAATAAAATGGGGGATAAGACATTTTTCAGATATGTTAGTGAGAAGAGGAAGGGCAAAAGTGGTATTGTCAGACTCAAGGGTGCAGGGGAGGAATATGTAGAAGCTGATGAGGATAAAGCAGAATTACTTAACAAATATTTCTGTTCTGTGTTCACAGATGAAGAACCAGGAGCAGGACCTCAGAAAACACCCAGAAACAGGAACAGAAGCGAGGGACATCTTGAACAATTTTCAGAAGACTGTGTTCGTGAGAAACTAGCTCAACTTAAAGTAGACAAAGCGATGGGACCGGATGGGATACACCCTAGAATACTGAGGGAACTTGGGGATGTTCTAGCAGCTCCACTGACTGACCTTTTCAATGCCTCGTTAGAGTCGGGAGGGGTGCCAAAGGCCTGGAGAGAAGCTCATGTGGTGCCTTTACACAAAAGCAGAAGTAAGGATGTGGTTGAAAACTACAGGCCAGTTAGTTTAACTTCAGTGGTGAGTAAATTATTGGAAACGCTGCTGAAAGAAAAAATAGTGAGGTTTCTGGAGTCCAGCATATTACAGGATCCAAGGCAGCATGGATTCACCAGAGGCAGGTCTTGTCAGACAAATCTGATTGATTTCTTTGACTTGGTGACCAGGGACTAGGACCGAGGGAGAGCCCTAGATGTGGTGTTTTTAGATTTCAGTAAAGTCTTTGACACTGTTCCACACAGGCGACATATAAACAAACTGAGCACTCTAGGGATGGACCCTAAAGTTACTGCTTGGGGTAGAAATTGGTTGGGTGGGAGGCGACAAAGAGTACGGGTAAATGGAGCTTACTCTGAGGAGAAGGATGTTACCAGTAGTGTGCCCCAGAGATCTGTCCTTGGTCCAATTCTTTTTAGCATCTTTGTTAGTGATATAGCAGAAGGGTTGTCAGGTAAGGTTTGCCTCTTTGTGGATGATTCCAAAATCTGCAATAGAGTAGAGGGAGGAGTGGCTCAATGGTTGGGACAGATTTCCCCGGGCCAGGGGTTCAATTCCCGCATGGGGACAAGCAACTTCAGGCCAGAGGGACTGGGGTCTCTAGTCCCATGGCCACTCCTTGTGGCCTTGGGCAAGCCACTTAACCCACCATTGCCTCAGGTACACTTAGATTGTGAGCCCTTCAGGGACAAGGGAATAAAAAGTACCTATTAATATACATGTAAACCGCACTGATTTTAAATAGCACAGTATAAAAAATAAATAAATAAATAAGTAGATACCCAGGAAGGTGTAGATAACATGAGAAGGGATCTAGCTAAGCTTTAAGAATGGTCTAGAATTTGGCAGCTGGTATTTAATGTTAAAAAATGTAAGGTAATGCATTTGGGCTGCAGCAAGCCAAGGGAGCAATATTGTATAGGGGGTGAAGTACTTTTGTCCACTAAAGAAGAGCGGGACCTAGGCGTGGTTGTGGAGTGGCACTACATGTAAAAAATAATATTAAAGCTTTTGAACTGCAGAGCTTAAAAGGGAGAGAGGAGGCACTATGCGTTAAACTACAAATAGGGAAAGAGAAATCTATTTGCATTGGCGTGATATACAGATCTCCCTCACAGGAGGAAGAGATGGACAGAGAGTTAATTGAAGACATATGCAGTATTGCCAGGAAAGGGGAAGTGCTACTGACAGGAGATTTCAATATGCACATTCCTGCTGCAGTATCATCTAGAAGTAAGGAGATCCTGGATTCCCTGCAGGGAGAACTATTCAGACTTAGTGCTTACCAATGGTGAAAGTGTTTCTGATGTTATAGTGGGAGATCATTTTGCAACTAGTGATTACCAGTTGCTGTGGTTCAGTATTAGGACTAGGGCTGTTAAAATCCTTTCAAAAGTGAGGGTCTTACACTTTAGGAAAACTAATGTTGCCAAGATGGGCCAATATCTCAGGGAGTCGTTAACGGGATGGGAACAGCTGGGGGATGTAGAAAAACAGTGGGGAAAACTGAAAGAGGATATTTTTAAGGTAACCAATCTTTTTGGTATTCTCAAACTCAAGGGTGAAGGGGAGGAATATGTAGAAGCTGATGAGGATAAAGCTGAATTGCAGAAATTACTTAACAAATATTTCTTTTCAAAAGCAGGACCTCAGAAAACGTCCATAAACAGGAATAGAAGCAAGGGGCATCTTGAACAATTTTTAGAAGACTGTATTTGTTAGAAACTAGCTAAACTTAAAATAGACAAAGCGATGGAACCGGATGGGACATACCCTAGAACTGAAGGAATTTGGGGACGTTCTAGCAGCTCCACTGACTGACCTTTTCAATGGCTCGTTGGAGTCGGGAGTGGTGCCAAAGGACTGGAGTGAAGCAAATGTGGTCCCTTTGCACAAATGTGGAAATAAGGATGTGGTTGAAAACTACAGGCAGGTTAGTTTAACTTCGGTGATGAGTAAATTATTGGAAGTGCTGCTGAAAGAGAAAATAGTGATGTTTCTGGAGTCCAGAGGATTACAGGATCTGAGGCAGCATGGATTCACCAGAAGCAGGTCTTGTCAGACAAATCTGATTGATTTCTTTGTCTTGGTGACCAGGGAGTTGGACTGAGGGAGAGCCCTAGATGTGCTGTATTTAGATTTCAGTAAAGCCTTTGACCCCGTTCCTCACAGGTGAATTATAAACAAACTGAGCACCCTAGGGATGGACGCTAGAGTTACTGCTTGGGTTATAAAATTGGTTGAGTGGGAGGCAACAAAGGGTACAGGTAAATGAAGCTCACTGAGGAGAAGGACATTTCCAGTGCTGTGCCCCAGGGATCTGTCCTTGGTCCGATTCTTTTTAACATCTTTGTTAGTGACATGTAGAAGAACTGTTGGGTAAGGTTTGCCTCTTTGCAGATGATACCAAAATCTGCAATAGAGTAGACAACCAGGAAGGTATAGATAACATGAGGGGGGATCTAGCTAAGCTTGAAGAATGGTCTAGAATTTGGCTGCTGAGATTTAATGTTAAAAAATGCAAGGTCATGCATTTGGGCTGCAGCAATCCAAGGGAGCAATATAGAATAGGGGTGAAGTACTTTTGTCCACTAAAGAAGAGCGGAACCTAGGCGTGATTTTGTCTGATGATCTTAAAGTAGCTAAACAGGTAGAAAAGGTGACAGCAAAAGCTAGAAAGATGCTTGGGTGCATAAGGAGAAGAAAGGAAGTGATAGTACCTCTGCATAAGTCTTTGGTGCAATCTCATTTTGAGTATTGTGTGCAATTCTGGAGACCGCACCTTAAAAAGGATATAAACAGGCTGGAGTCAGTACAGAGGGTGGCTACTAAAATGGTTAATGTTCTTCATTATAAAGCATATGAGGACAGGCTTAAAGATCTTAATATGTACACCTTAGAGGAAAGGCGGTATAGAGGTGATATGATTGAGATGTTTAAATGCACAGGAGGAGAGCCTCTTTCAATTGAAAGCAAGCTCTGCTACAGAGGGACATTGGATGAGGGTGAAAAGGGATAGATTCAGGACTGATATGCGGAAATATTTCTTTACAGAAAGAGTAGTGGATCCGTTGAATAGTCTCCCAGTGGAGGTGGTAGAGAAAAGGACAGTATCTGAATTCAAAGAAACATGAGACAAACACAGAGAATATCTAAAGGAAAAAAGGAGACTATTGCAGTGGTTGATATGGAAGAGCAGACTAGATAGGCTATGTCGTCTTTTTCTGTCATCATGTTTCTATGTAAAGCTTGCAGTCAGTTTGGTTATGGTTCGTACCCAAGCAAATTAAACCCTTGCAGTGTATATAGAAGTTCTGCATTTTTCTGCCGCATTTCAGGGAAACAAAGAAATAAAACAATATCAGAAAACTGCCAATTTGAACACTAAAACATTTTTTTTCATAACAGCTTTGTTTTGCATCCATTCTGCTAAGCAGAAGAAACAAACTAAGGAGCTGAAGAGTCTACATCATGTTGTTTGCTCGGAACCTTTCACTAAGTTCTGAGCTCCAGGAGAGCTATTCCGTTCCGACTCCATCATATGATATCCTCTCTTGTATGCCTAAGTCAATCCTGCTCATTGACCGAAAGTGATGTAAACCCCTCTCGCACCGAGGAGGTTTCTCCAGGGCCAATTGCCCATGAGGGAAGGGTTAGGACAGCAGTTATAGTTGGTGATTCGATCATTAGGCATGTAGATAGCTGGGTGGCTGGTGGACGTGAGGATTGCCTGGTAACATGCCTGCCTGGTGCGAAGGTAGCGGACCTCACACGCCACCTAGATAAGGTCTTAGATAGTGCTGGGGAGGAGTCTGCTGTCTTGGTACATGTCGGTACCAATGACATAGGAAAATGTGGTAGGGAGGTTCTGGAAGCTAAATTTAGGCTTTTAGGTAGGAAGTTGAAATCCAGAACTTCCAGGGTAGCATTCTCCGAAATGCTTCCCGTTTCACGCGCAGGACCCAAAAGGAAGGCAGAGCTCCGGAGTCTCAATGCGTGGATGAGACAATGGTGCAGAGATGAGGGGTTTGGATTTGTTAGGAACTGGGGAACATTCTGGGGAAAGGAGGGGCTCTTCCGAAGGGATGGGCTTCACCTTAACCGGGATGGAACCAGGCTGCTGGCATTAACCTTTAAAAAGGAGATAGAGCAGCTTTTAAACTAGATAATAGGGGAAAGCCGACAGTCGCCCAAGAGCGCATGGTTCGGAAGAATGTATCCTTGAAGGATACTACAAAAAGCAGAGAGGTTCCAAAAAAGAGAAAAGTAGCCCAAATGCCCTCGAGTATGGAGCAGACAGAGCTTAAAGATCCCAAATTACCCATGTCTACCAATAGCCAAATTAATATGAATAAAATACAGTCTCTAAAATGCTTGTATGCAAATGCTAGAAGTCTAAAAAACAAGATGGGAGAGTTAGAATATATAGCACTAAACGAGAGGTTAGATATGATTGGAATATCAGAGACATGGTGGAAGGAGGACAACCAGTGGGACACTGTGATACCTGGATACAAACTATATCGTAATGATAGAGCTGATAAAATTGGTGGAGGGGTTGCGCTCTATGTTAGAGAGGGCATTGAGTCAGAAAGGATTAAAGTTTTGCAAGAAACAAATTTTGCTGTAGAATCTCTATGGATTGAAATTCTATGTAACAAGGGGAAGGCAATGGCAGTGGGGGTGTACTATCATCCGCCTGGCCAGAATGAACAAATGGATGATGAAATGCTCAAAGAAATCAAGGAAGCTAGCAAAAGTTACAGTGCAGTAATAATAATGGGTGATTTCAATTACCCCGGCATCGACTGGGTCAGTGTCACAGCAGGACATGCTAGGGAGATAAAGTTCCTAGATGAAATAAAAGACTGCTTCTTGGAGCAGCTGGTTCATGAACCGACCAGAGGGGAAGCCATATTAGACCTAGTCCTTAGTGGAACACCAGATCTAGTGCAAGAGATAAGGGTGTTGGGGCCACTTGACAATAGTGATCATAGCATGATCGCCTTTGATTTAATTAGTGGAGGAGGGATAGTAAGGAAATCCACAGTACTACCCTTTAACTTTCGAAAGGGAGAATATGATAAAATGAGGAAAACAGTTAAGAAAAAACTAAAAGGAGCAGTTGCAAAGGTTAAAGACGTACATCAAGCTTGGATGTTGTTGAAAAATACTATCTTAGAAGCCCAGACCAGCTGTATTCCACGCTTTAAGAAAAGTGGAAGGAAGTCCAAAAAACTGCCAGCATGGTTTAAAGGTGAGGTCAGAGAGGCTGTTGTTACCAAAAAAGCATCTTTCAGGAAATGGAAAAAAGAGCCAAATGACGAAACCTGGAAACAGCACAAGCACTGGCAAGTCAAATGCAAGGCATTGATAAGGCAGGCAAAGAGAGAATTTGAGAAGAGGCTTGCTGCGGAAGCAAAAACACGAAATAAAGACCTTTTCAAGTACATTCGTAGCAAAAAACCTGTGAGAGAGTCAGTTGGTCCATTAGATGATAAAGGGGTTAAAGGAGCACTAAGAGGCGACAAGGCGATAGCGGAGAGACTGAATGAATTCTTTGCTTCAGTCTTTACTGAGGAAGATGTAGGGATGTTACCCATGACTGAAGTGGTATTTAAAGGTGCGGAAGAATTGAAGGAAATATCGATACATCGGGAAGATGTCTTACAACTATTAGATAAACTGAAGAGTAGCAAATCACCTGGGCCGGATGGTATACATCCAAGGGTGTTGAAAGAACTGAAATATGAGATTGCAGAGCTGCTATCAGTAATCTGTGAACTATCATTAAAATCATCTCTAATACCTGAAGATTGGAGGATTGCCAATGTAACACCAATTTTTAAAAAGGGTTCCAGGGGTGATCTGGGAAACTACAGACCGGTGAGCCTGACGTCAGTACCGGGAAAAAATGGTAGAAACCATCATAAAGAATAAAATTACTCAGCATGTAGATAGTCACGACCTAATGGGAGACAGCCAACATGGCTTTAGACAAGGAAGATCTTGTCTTACTAATCTGTTATGTTTTTTTGAAGGAGTGAATAAACAGGTGGACAAAGGTGAGTCGGTTGATATTGTGTATCTGGACTTTCAGAAAGCCTTTGACAAGGTCCCTCATCAGAGACTTTTGGCAAAACTAAAGAGTCATGGGATAGGAGGCAGTGTACAATTGTGGATCAGGAACTGGTTAAAAGATAGAAAGCAGAGGGTAGGGCTAAATGGCCAATTTTCCCAATGGAGAAAGGTGAATAGTGGTGTACCCCAGGAATCTGTGCTGGGTCTGCTGCTTTTTGACATATTCATAAATGACCTGGAAAGTGGAATAATGAGTGAGGTTATCAAATTTGCAGATGACACAAAACTATTTAAAGTTGTTAAAACCCAAGAGGATTATGAAAAATTGCAAGAGGATCTTGATAAATTGGAAGACTGGGCATCAAAATGGCAGATGAAATTTAATGCGGACAAGTGCAAGGTTATGCACCTAGGGAAGAACAACCCAAACTATGGTTACACGATGCAAGGTTCCACATTAGGAACCACCACCCAGGAAAAAGATTTAGGCGTCATTGTGGATACCATGTTAAAACCCTCGGCCCAGTGTGCAGCGGCAGCCAAGAGAGCAAATAGAATGCTAGGTATGATAAGGAAAGGAATGGAAAATAAAACAAAAGATATTATAATGCCTCTATATCGTTCCATGGTGAGACCGCACCTTGAATATTGTGTGCAATTCTGGTCGCCGTATCGTAAAAAGGATATACCGATTTTAGAAAAGGTTCAGAGAAGAGCCACCAAAATGGTAAAGGGGATGGAAGGATACTCTTATGAGGAGAGGCTAAAAAGGTTAGGGCTCTTTAACCTGGAAAAGAGACGGCTGAGGGGAGATATGATAGAAGTCTATAAATTAATGAACGGAGTGGAACGGGTAAACGTAGATCTATTGTTTACGTTATCAGAATATAGAAAGACTAGGGGACATGCAATGAAGCTACAGGGTAAACTATTTAAGACTAATAAAAGAAAATATTTTTTCACTCAACGTGTAATCAAACTCTGGAATTTGTTACCAGAGGATGTAGTAAAGGCTGTTAGTGTAGCTGGGTTTAAAAAAGGTTTGGACAAGTTCCTGGAGGAAAGGTCCATAAACCATTATTAAGAAGTGACCGAAGATATCAATGCTTGACCCAGTACAAGCATTGCGGAACTTGTGTCTCTTGGGGAAACTGCTAGGTACATGTGACCTAGATTGGCCACTGTTGGAGACAGAATACTGGGCTTGATGGACCTTGGTCTGATCCAGTATGGCATATCTTATGTTCTTATGTTATGTTATGTTCTTATGATTTTTACAAACATGATGGCAAAAAAATATTTTCACAGGCCTGTACTTCTAAAAAGAGAAATATACCTTAGCAAGATATAGTTATCCTCTTTTGCCTAACCAAGACCTCACGATTAATGCACAATCTGAGATGGTGCAGGGCAGGCGTTTGGGTGCGGCACAGATTTCCTAATAAGAAAAAAACAGAAGTCCAAAGGGGATAAGCAGCCCTCCCTCGCCCTTGCAACCTCTATGCCTTTAACTGAAATGGTCTTTGGACCCTTGAACTCTTATTTTACCCAGCCGCCACAGCAACCAGCAGCTCCAGGGGAGGTTAATCTGGCTGGGCTCTCATTGGAGTTGGGTGGCTTGATGTCATCCTCGGGTATTGACTCCTTCTCCCCTGGTTCACAGCGTTCTCTGAAGTCAGCGTGTCTGCAATTGATCCCAGGTTTACTGTGGCAGGAAGCCCTCCACACAGGGGTCGAGCCAGCTAGCTGTCAAGAGTCAGACCTGTGATCCCGATTGGACAAAGCTTTGGCTCCCCCAGTACAACTCCTGCATGCCGCAATGCTGGAGTACACGGCAGGAGATCAGGCAGCAGGTTCAGCTGCCCTGCACTGCTTAAGTCAAGCAGCGAGTGGAAAGGAAGGTGTGACTCTATTGATGATGGGTTCTCTCTCCTTTTCTTTTGGGTGTCCGGAGTTGTTCATGTCGGAATCCATCTGGCTGATGATTATGCAGTTGGGAGAAGCCTTAGTACCTCATGTTTCTCGTCTGTTTCAGCAAGTTCAAGGTAAATGTTCTGCTATTGAAGAAAATGCTGCAAAGATCTTGGCTTCTCAGAACCTTTTGGCTCAGGTTCAAACTAAGGCAGCAGCATTGGAGAGACACTCTCAGACTCCTTTATGAAGAACTTTTCAGCTATGAAGCTTAAACTGGAACAGTTGGAGATCTAAGAATATAAGAACATAAGATATGCCATACTGGGTCAAACCAAGGTCCATCAAAGACAACAGTGGTCAATCTAGGTCATAAGTACTTAGCAGTTTCCCCAAAAGACACAGGTTCCACAATGCTTGTATTGGGTTAGGCAGTGATATCCTGGGTCCCTTTTAATAATGGTTTATGAGTTTCTCCAGGAACTTGTCGAAACCTTTTTTAAACCCAGCTACACTAACAGCTTTTACTACATTCTCCGGTAACAAATTCCAGAGTTTGATTACACGTTGAATGAAAAAATATTTTCTCTTAATAGTCTTAAATAGGTTCATTGCATGTCCTCTAGACTTTCTATATTCTGATGATGTAAACAATCGATCTGTGTTTATCCGTTCTACTCCATTCATTAATTTATAGACTCTATCATATCTCCCCTCAAAAGTCTCTTTTCCAGGTTGAAGAGCCCTAACCTTTTTAGCCTTTCTTCATAGGGATTTCCTTCCATCCCCTTTACCATTTTGGTGGTTCTTCTCTGTATCTTTTCTAATAACCTTATATCCTTTTTAAGATATGGCAACCAGAACTGCACACAATATTCAAGGTGCGGTCGCACCATGGAACAATACAGAGGCATTATAATATCCTTTGTTTTATTTTCCATTCCTTTCATTATGATACCTAGCATTCTATTTGCTCTCTTGGCCACTGCTGCAAACTGGGCAGAGGGTTTTAATATATTATCCACGATGACGCCTAAATCTTTTTCCTGGGTGGTGGTTCCTAATGTGGAACCTTGCATCGTGTAACCATAGTTTGGGTTGTTCTTTCCTAGGTGCATAACTTTGCACTTGTCCACATCAAATTCCATCTGCCATTTGGATGCCCAGTCTTCCAATTTATCAAGACCCTCTTGCAATTTTCCACTATCCTCATGGGTTTTAACAACTTTAAATAGTTTTGTGTCATCTGAAAATTTGATAACCTCACTCGTTATTCCCTTTTCCAGGTAATTTATGAACATGTTAAAAAGCAGCGTACTCAGCACAGATCCGTGGGGTACTCCACTATTCACTTTTCTCCATTGGGAAAATTGGCCTTTTAGCCCTACCCTCTGCTTTCTATCTTTTAACCAGTTCCTGATCCATAACAGTTGTCAAGCCCCAGCCCTCCGCCTAGGGCTCAGAGGGTTGGGGTTGCCATTATATGCTCCTGGCAGAAGGTGAGATAAAACCTTTTTGCTCTCTGCTCTCTCTCTCTAGGCAGGTTTCTGACAGCAGTCTGTCCCTTCTCTCCATCTGCTCTGTCTGCTTCAATTCCAGAACTGCAGCTGGGTTTCCTCAAAGGTCTCCTCCCAGCTCTTCTCCAACCGTCTCTCCAACCACCTCTCCAGTCAATACTCTCACCAACACTCTTACCGGCTCTCTCAGCGAGACTCCACTCACCAACTCCTCCTCTTCTTCCCTTGCTTTCTCCTAGCCCGGGTTTATATTCCTGTTCCCTGAGCCTTGGGTCTGCCTTCCTGAACAGGTGTGTGTAATTAACTTCCAGGCTTGCAGTTACGTCAGAGCTTGGGTGTGTCAGCCTAGCTCCTGTTTCCCTATGCTTGCCTCTCTCTTGCAAATGCTGAAACGTGTGTGCAGCCTGACTGTCAGTTTGTTTAAAGGTAAAATCACACTTTTCTTCTACTTCCATATGTTCAGTATGGGCTTCTTCATCACATATCCCCCCCCTTAAGATATTACGGGCTGGCGGCCCATCACCCGCACAGCATGTAATCTTCGATAGGGCCTTGATATGCTTTTCCACTCTGGATAAACTAGCTACCTCTGTTCTCTCACGCCATGGTTTAAGGACATTTACGTGGTAAACCTGCTGGCGGCCCCTATTGTTCTCCACTGCATAGGAAACCGGACACACTTGTTTAACCACTTTGTAGGGTCCTTTCCATTGGGCCTCAAATTTAGGTCCGGTGTCGGCTACCATCACAACAACCTTCTCCCCTATGGCTATCTGGTGAGGTTTCGTTCCTCGATCATAGTACTTCTTCTGGCGCTCCTGACTGGCTTGTAGGTTTTCTTCGGACACCTGGGAAGTCCTTTGTAACCGTTCTCTCAAATCTCACAAAAATTGAGATACCCCCATTACTTCTACTCTGGGTTCCACCCATTGTTCCCGGAAAATGTCTAAAATTCCCCTCGGGACACGGCCATACAAAAACTCATACGGGGATGCCCCTAAGGATGTCTGTGTATGCTCTCGACAGGCGTACAGCACAAATGGGAGCAGAACGTCCCACTCGGACATGTTACCATCCAAACCACGTCTTAGCATTCGTTTAAGTGTCTGGTTTAATCTTTCCACTAGTCCATTGGATTGGGGGTGGTAGGCGGAAGTCTTTATGTGGTGTACCCCAAAAGCATCCCATACCTGGGCCAGATATTTCGATACAAAATTGCTCCTCCGATCTGTGAGCATCTCCTGGGGAAATCCCACCTCACAAAAGAGTTTTATTAACTCTAGGGCTATGGTTCTGGCAGAGATGTTCCATAAGGGGACAGCCCACGGAAACCGGGTAGCCTGATCCATTATAACCAAAATATACTGAAATCCTCTGGGTGTCTTCAGCAAAGGTCCTACAATATCCATGGCCATTTGTCGTATGGGTTCTGATATAGTGGGAGTAGGAATCATGAGCACCCCTGGTGGCCTAGCAGAGGTAACCCGTTGACAGGAAGGGCACGACTCGCAAAAACGGGTGATTTCTTTAAAAACCCCCGGCCAGTAGAAACGGGCCAAAATTTGCTCTAAAGTCCCCTGTATTCCCTTATGACCACCTACAGGGTGATCATGGGCCAGCCTCAAAACCACTGTCTTGAAAGCGGCCGGGACTACCAATTGTTTCCTGACTGTGCCTGCCTGTGGATCAAGACTCTCCCGATATAATATTCCCCTATCCGATATAAATCTTGGGAGAATATCCCTCTTAACCTGGGCATATTCAAATGCCCGCTTTAACGCAGAATCCGCTTGCTGCTCCTTGGGGAAGGATGGAAACTTCTTTACCACATCAGCTGGAACCCAAGGCAACTCTTGTCCAGCCTCCATTTTGGCCCTGCCTTGAGCCCTACGCAGTCTTTCTCGGCGTTTCTCTGCCTTTCCTTTTTTAATCTTATCAGAAGGGGCAGTTATGAGGTCGTCGTGTGCGGGTAGCTCCCCTAGTGACTCCTCTGGGGGTTCATCCTTCTCCTCTGGGGTTACTGACTGGGATTGAGTGGAGACCAGCCCTGCCTTTGCATGCAGGCCCTTCTCCATCCCTCTTCTGAACTGGGGCCAATCCCTACCCAGCACTAGGTCATGGGGCAACTTAGGGACTACGGCTACTAGAACTTCTTTCCGAATTCCTAACCCCTTTCTTAAGAACTTGTACAGAGGGTAGAAGGAGGATGCTCCGTGAATACATCAAATTTTAACCCTTCCTTCTGGTCGGCTCGGGACTGACCCACTCCGGGCTTCTATGGCCTGCCAAAGCTTCCTGGAAACCATACTCTGGTCAGCACCTGAGTCGAGTAACGCACTAGTTGACACACCATGAACCTCCACATTCAAAAGGAAACCTTCTCGTATCTGTTTTACATTAGCAGTTAACAATGCGGTACGTGCTATACATTCCTTTTGTATATGACCCATTCTCCCACATTGGAAACATTTCCTATTTGCCCATCTGCTTTCTTGCTTTGGCAAATAGCTGTTCCTACATTTCAGCTCTGGCCTCGGTCCCTTTTCTGATTTTCCAAAACTTGCCTCCGCTGACACTCTCAGAGTGCCCCCTTTTGGCTGTCCAGCCACCTCAGCTTCCAAATACTGTTTAGTCAGCAAGGCTGCCTCTGTAGTGTTATGGCAGTTTTGTAAAATCAAAAAAGACTGAATTTCCTTGGGGACCGCCTCCATGAACTGTTCTAACACAATCATGTCTATTACGGACTCCATGGTTTTTCCCTGTGGAGCTAGCCACTTCAAAGTTAAGCTTTGGACCCTGTGGAACAAAGCCTTAGGTGTCTCGTTAGGTCTTAACTTTGTAGCTCGCAGCTTTCTACGGTAAACCATTGGCGTTAGACCCAATCGGTCTCTGATAGCCTTTTTAAGCTCATCATAGTCCGTAGCCAGTGTGGCTGGCATGGCTTTGTAGGCTGCTAAGGCCTCTCCCGTAAGGGTTGTAGTAAGCCTTACTGCCCATTGCTCTAATGGCCACCCCACTGTAAGGGAAACTCTCTCAAATGCTTCCATGAAATCATCAACATCATCATTTGCTGCAAGTTGTCCAAAAGCAAAAGCCCCACCATTCTGTGGTCCTACCACACATGTGTGCATTGTCGCCTCTCGAGTTGATGGTATTGCTCCCTCCATCACCTTCTGGCTGGCAAGCTATGTCTCCATCAAGTCCACTATTGGTTTCTGCTGGGCTTGCATGGCTGCAGCAGCCTGTTCCTGTGCACGCTGAGCCATCTCCCGTTGTTTCTCAAATTGTGATGCCATCCAACATAGAATCTCTTTTGGATCCATCTCCATAGCTTTCTCTGCAGGAAAACAAAAGAGAAACACAAGCCCACCAAGTGCGGCACTACAAAACATTTTCTTCCTTTTTTTTTTTTTTCCTAGCCGTTCAGTCTAACGTGACTGCCTAGCAACGGCTATCCTTTTCACTTGAATCCTTAGATACCCACGCCCAAATACTCTTTACCTGAGCATGGTGTTGATTCATGCATTGAAAAGGAGTCCTTCACTGGTCCTCAGTTGCTCTGGCTGACCCTTGCCAGTGATTTTCCACTCTGCCATCCACCAACAGCTCAGTAGTTTTGGATCTTGGAAAAAAAATCTCTGGCGTATATCTTGGAGTTTTCTTCTGTAAATCCTGATGTTCCGCAAAAATAATCCTAAAGACTACGCCACTTGTCAAGCCCCAGCCCTCCGCCTAGGGCTCAGAGGGTTGGGGTTGCCATTATATGCTCCTGGCAGAAGGTGAGATAAAACCTTTTTGCTCCCGCTATGCCTGCTGGGAGTGGTAGTTCTTTTGCCCTCTGATAAGGAAATAGTTGTGAGACCAGTGGTAAGGCAAAATGACAAGAATTTATTCCCCAACAAAAAGATTTAGTGCAGATTAAATCAGGATACTCTTCAGGTGTTTGCTTGAGGATATTTACAGAACTTAAACTGATTGAGCTTCACACTCTTTGCTCACAAAAGATGCAATGCATATCACATGTAACAGATAGCAAACATAACAGCTTCTTCTCACAAGGAAAAATATCTTCTTCCCCTTTGTTCACACTCAGCTCCCTCATACACCTTTAGCAAAGGGATTCTATATCATCGGCCAAACACAGTGTACAGTCCATAGGCACTTCTGCTGAGTCACTCTCATTAAAGTCTTGTTGCATCTCTTCAAACTCTGGAACTATGGAGTTTGGCTTTAAGCTGTTATTATACGGCTTAGGATAATTTCTCCCTAAGACCTCTGGTGCTTCCTTTGGGCACAGTTCTATATGGTAAGGATTGGAAATACCTGAGGTTGTGGAGATTCCTCTCTGGCTTTGTTCAGCTAGCTTTTTCCAGCTATAGGGAAACGCTCTCTGATTCCCTGTTTGGAGTTCTTGTCTAGAGCACTGCTCTGGTTCCCAGTCCCAAACTGAGCTTTGCAAACTCCTGGGTTTAGTGCTAGGTTCCCACCTGTGAGCTCCTTGAAGCTTTGTATCTGGCAATGAGGTCTGAAGTTCTCTCTGCTCTCTCCCTCTAGACAGGTTTCTGACAGCAGTCTGTCCCTTCTCTCCTTCTGCTCTGTCTGCTTCAATTCCAGAACTGCAGCTGGGTTTCCTCAAAGGTCTCCTCCCAGCTCTTTCCAACTGTCTCTCCAACCACCTCTCCAGTCAATACTCTCACCAACACTCTTACCGGCTCTCTCAGCGAGACTCCACTCACCAACTCCTCTTCTTCTTCCTTTGCTTTCTTCTAGCCTGGGTTTATATTCCTGTTCCCTGAGCCTTGGGTCTGCCTTCCTGAACAGGTATGTGTAATTAGCTTCCAGGCTTGCAGTTACATCAGAGCTTGGGTGTGTCAGCCTAGCTCCTGTTTCCCTATGCTTGCCTCTCTCTTGCAAATGTTGAAAAGTGTGTGCAGCCTGACTGTCAGTTTGTTTAAAGGTAAAATCACACTTTTCTTCTACTTCCATATGTTCAGTATGGGCTTCTTCATCACACAGTACACTGCCTCCTATCCCATGACTTTTTACTTTTGCCAAAAGTCTCTGATGAGGGACCTTGTCAGAGGCTTTCTGAAAGTTCAGATACACTATATCAACTGACTCATCACTGCCTACCTGTTTATTCACACCTTCAAAAAAACATAACAGATTAGTAAGACAAAATCTTCCTTGTCTAAAGCCATGTTGGCTGTCTCCCATTAAGCCATGACTATCTACATGTTCAGTAATTTTGTCCTTTATGATGGTTTCTACTATTTTTCACGGTACTGATGTCGGGCTCACCGGTCTGTAGTTTCCTGGATCACCCCTGGAACCCTTTTTAAAAATTGGCATTACATTGGCTATCCTCCAGTCTTCAGGTATTACAGATGATTTTAATGATAGTTCACAGATTACTAATAGCATGTCTGCAATCTCATATTTCAATTCTTTCAACACCCTTGGATAATCCGGTCCAGGTGATTTGCTACTCTTCAGTTTATCAAATAGTTGTAATACATCTTTCCGGTGAATTGATATTTCTTTCAATTCTTCCACGGTATCATGGGTAACATCCCTACATCTTCCTCAGTAAAGACCGAAGCAAAAGAATTCATTCAGTCAGGAATCGGCTGTGAGTGTGCTGGAGGTGTGCGGGGCCTGACCATCGGCCCTAGTGACTGCTGCCTCTTTGGATGCCGTTGCTGCTACTCTCCCTACAACATCAGGTAGGCACGGCAAGGGCAACCTGCACCCAGCGAGTGCCTTGGGGTCTATAAGAACTAAACTTTAGTGGCCTGCTCTTTGGAATTGGCTGCGAGTGTGCTGGAGGTGTGCGGGGCCTGACCATCGGTTCTAGTGACTGCTGACGCTTTGGATGCCGTTGCTGATGCTGTTACTCTCCCTACAACCCGGAGCCCCCACCACCACCAGCAGCTCTCCCCTTCCCGGGAATCGAGCCACCGGCAGCAGGAGGGGCCTGCCGTCCTCCATGGCCCAATCGGGGCACAGCAGGAACTTTTTAAAGTTCGCGCCAACAGGCGCCGACCACCCGGAGCCCCCACCACCACCAGCAGCTCTCCCCTTCCCGGGGATCGAGCCACCGGCAGCAGGAGGGGCCTGCCGTCCTCCAAGGCCCAATCGGGGCACAGCAGGAACTTTTTAAAATTCGCGCCAGCAGGCGCCGACCACCCGGAGCCCCCACCACCACCAGCAGCTCTCCCCTTCCCGGGGATCGAGCCACCGGCAGCAGGAGGGGCCTGCCGTCCTCCAAGGCCCAATCGGGGCACAGCAGGAACTTTTTAAAGTTCGCGCCAGCAGGCGCCGACCACCCGGAGCCCCCACCACCACCAGCAGCTCTCCCCTTCCCTGGGATCAAGCCACCGGCAGCAGGAGGGGCCTGCCGTCCTCCAAGGCCCAATTGGGGCACAGCAGGAACTTTTTAAAGTTCGCGCCAGCAGGCGCCGACCACCCGGAGCCCCCACCACCACCAGCAGCTCTCCCCTTCCCGGGGATCAAGCCACCGGCAGCAGGAGGGGCCTGCCATCCTCCAAGGCCCAATCGGGGCACAGCAGGAACTTTTTAAAGTTCGCGCCAGCAGGCGCCGACCACCCGGAGCCCCCACCACCACCAGCAGCTCTCCCCTTCCCGGGGATCGAGCCACCGGCAGCAGGAGGGGCCTGCCGTCCTCCAAGGCCCAATCGGGGCACAGCAGGAACTTTTTAAAGTTCGCGCCAGCAGGCGCCGACCACCCGGAGCCCCCACCACCACCAGCAGCTCTCCCCTTCCCGGGGATCGAGCCACCGGCAGCAGGAGGGGCCTGCCGTCCTCCAAGGCCCAATCGGGGCACAGCAGGAACTTTTTAAAGTTCGCGCCAGCAGGCGCCGACCACCCGGAGCCCCCACCACCACCAGCAGCTCTCCCCTTCCCGGGGATCGAGCCACCGGCAGCAGGAGGGGCCTGCCGTCCTCCAAGGCCCAATCGGGGCACAGCAGGAACTTTTTAAAGTTCGCGCCAGCAGGCGCCGACCACCCGGAGCCCCCACCACCACCAGCAGCTCTCCCCTTCCCGGGGATCGAGCCACCGGCAGCAGGAGGGGCCTGCCGTCCTCCAAGGCCCAATCGGGGCACAGCAGGAACTTTTTAAAGTTTGCGCCAGCAGGCGCGCCCGCGACTGTCGGGCCCGCGCCTGAGGGCCTCGCCAGAGGGCCCTTTGGCGTGGCCCTTAGGCGAGGCACGATAGGCGACACGGCAGATTCCACAGCAACACACCGGTGACCCGACGCCTGCCTCACTCAACCCTCTGCCGCCTCACCAAGAAACCAACATTCTGCCTACAACTGAACCCAGACGTGAACTCAGGCCTCTCTAAACAACTCACAACCACAGCAAGTATAGAGACTAACCATGTGAATGCACCATATCTCATAACTACTCTCATCTTCCCTGTGGCACTCAATTATTATTGTTGCCAGTATCTAAGTATTACTGTTATCATAGCATTCCTTTACTACTGTTGTAGTAGCATTCCATTACTACTGTCGCCAGTATCTAAGTATTATGCCAGTATCTAAATATTATTGTTGCCAGTATCTAAGCACCTAAGTATTACTGTTATCATAGCATTCCATTACTACTGTTGCCAGTAGCATTCCATTATTACTGTTGTCATAACATTCCATTATTACACCAAAAGATAATCATGACTACCTCAATCCTAACGTTTATTTTTCTATACACTATTGCCATGACCATACATGACTCTGTTTCATACATCCATGATCATAACCCCATTCCAGCACTCCTAGGATCAAATAGAAAACATCACTACAGCTATTATCAACCTTACCCAAACCTTCAACACAAGAGGCAATCACGCCTGCTCTACATAACACTGGAAACCATTACTAACAAAAAGACCAACAAAGACGACCTGCAACACGAGCTGAGATGTGCACTCATCAACGCACGGTCTGTGCACAACAAATGGCCTGCCATCACAGACCTGATATCCAACTACAATTTAGACCTCCTAATGATCACTGAGTCATGGCTCTCTGACTCAGACACTGTCCTAATTAACCAAATCACACCCCCCAATTTCTCACTCTTCGCTTGTAACAGAGATAATAGAAGAGGTGGAGGGGTCCTCATAATAGCAAAGTCAGAGTTGCAATACCGAGTGTCCATAACCAGGAGCTCCCAACATCTAGACACCTTAACTATCGCGAATAGAAGCAACTCTATAAATCTCATCTACTCAGCACCAACTGCAGTATCAGAAGATCTTTCAAATATAATAAACTTAGCCTGCAATCCTGACAACCCCAACAAACCAAACTGGCTGTTAGGTGATTTTAACCTCGCTTCTCTACATCACGACTTATCCAGTACATTCCTCGATGCCATGACAGACCTTGGATACAAACAAATCGTGCACAACCCCACACACAAACAAGGGAACATCCTCGATTTGATATTCGTTCCATCAGCATTCTCAAGCTTAAAAAATTGCACCAAACCATCTATTATCCCAGTCCCTTGGTCAGACCATAGCTTGATCTTATTCCTGATTCCAACAAATTCAAACACGCTCACCCAGCCAGTCACCTCAACAACAAACGCAGGGCGATTTAAGCCATTAGACGTAGAGACCCTCACTAAACAAGCGTTGCCAAAACTATCCAAGCCAACAGACAATCTAAATGAGCTGATCTCTAACTGGAATGACACTCTCTATCAATATGCACATCAACCAAGCATGTACAAGAAGCTCCCACCCATGAATCGCTCCAACAAAATGCAGGATGCCCCTTGGTTCTCTTCAGATCTACGTACATCTCTACTCCAACTGAGGAAGTTAGAAAGAAAATGGAGACACACCCACAACAACCAGATTCAAGAAGAGTATCTCACCCAACTCAAAAGCATCGCGAACTAACTTGGTCTACAAGGAAAGAATTCCACTCCAATATTCTCAGCAAAACACTAAACAGACCACGCGATTTCTTCAATATAGTAAAAACGTTAACCAAAGATCCATCGCCACCACATCAAGAATCCATACAACCACAGCTATATGCTAATTTCATCCAAGCCAAAATGGTCAAGGCGAACACAACGTCATCACAAATACTAATCCAACTCCCACAGGCCCAAGCATCACTCGATAAATTCTCACCACCATCAAGAAAAACCATCGAAGAAATTATCGCTACTATAAATACCACCACAGCACCAAATGACCCATGTCCAGCACACTGGATCAAAACCTTACGTACCGAGCTTAGCCCTTACATAGCTAAGATCGCAAATATCTCCTATCTAACTGGCATCTTCCCTACCGCCCTTAAACAAACATCAATTCGCCCTCTGCTAAAAAACAACCAGATGGACCCAACGAAGGAAGAGTCCTACCACCCAATCTCCAGCATTCCCTACCTAGCCAAGATACTTGAAAAGGAAACTCAGAGGCAGATCCAACACCACATTGACACAGCAGCCCCGTTGGACCCATGCCAACACGGATTCCGAGAAGCTCACAGAACAGAAACACTCATGACTTCACTACTTAACAAACTCATCTGTGGGATTGACAACATTCACATGGCCATTGCAATGATTTTTCTGGACATATCAGCGGCATTCGACTCAGTCGACCATAAGATCATGCTAGCTAGACTCCACGAAAAAGGCATCCGCAACCAAGCCTGGAACTGGTGCAAATCTTACTTAGAGGAGCGCTGGCAACAGGTCCGTACAGGCAACATTACATCTGAACCCTTCAAACAGAAACAGGGAGTACCTCAAGGCTCATCTCTATCTGCATTGCTTTTTAATATATACATGCAGCCAATCTGCCAAATCACCAGAGATTTCGATATATCTTGCTTATTATACGCAGATGACGTGCTAATATTCACACCAATTAATATATCAAATCCTGACTACTCCCCACTAATCAATTGTTTCAATGCAATAACCGACTGGCTCCTCAATCAAAATATGAGAATAAACTTCAAGAAAACCGAAGTACTCATAGCAACAAGAAACAAGCAATTTGCTCCGCCAACCACCCTCACAGTAAGAGATGCAGAACTCCCCATCAAAGCCTCCATAAAGTACCTCGGTGTGATACTCGATCAACAACTCAATCTTAAAGAGCACATAAAGAACACAGTAAGGTCAATTTACTACAAACTAAAAACACTGCGCCACCTGAAACCAATGATGGAGACCAAGGACTTCCGCACAGTTTTCCAAGCAATAGTCACACCGCATTTCGACTATGCGAATATCATCCTTCATGGTCTCCCCAAGAATACACTAAATCCACTTCAACTGGCGATGAACGCGGCAGCCCGCATCCTATCTGGAGCTTCTATAAGAGATCATATAACACCAATACTGATCGATCTGCACTGGCTTCCGATAAACTGCAGAATAACATACAAAACCCTCCTCATCACATTCAAGGCTATTAATAAATTATCTCCTGCATCGATCTCAAATCTCATCACCCACACACCAAACAACAGACCCAGGAGACTAGTAGCAGAAAACACACTAGTTACTCCCAGTATCTCCACAAAATGGACACAACAAACTATTAACAGAGCTTTTGTGTCCTATGCCCCCAAGTGCTGGAACAAACTACCTCCAAACATCAGATCAATCAGGGATATCACCCAATTTAGAAAGTCCATAAAGCACTATCTATTCACTTTACACTTCAAGCTACCATACACACAATAGAATCCGTCTCCCGCATCACTCAGATAACTACTACACATAACAACAATCCAGAACAAAGGATCAAAATGTGAATACACTATATTCTTATCAAATATCAAAACTTGATGTAACCTATTCAATGTATATATAATTATGTAGATAGTTATTCCCCAGTTAACTCCCAGTTTATCTTCCCTGTTATCTGTAAACCTAGATCAGTCATGGATTGACAGGTATGTTGATGTTCAATGTAAACCGCACTGATGATGAATAGTGCGGTATATAAAAAATGTTAAATAAATAAATAAAATAAAATACAACATCAGGCAGGCATGACGGGGGCAGCCTGCACCTGGCGAGGGCCTTGGGTCTATATAGTGGCCTGTTCTTTCGAATTGGCTGCGAGTGTGCTGGAAGTGTGCGGGGCCTGACCATCGGCCCTAGTGACTGCTGCTGCTTTGGATGCTGTTGCTGACTCTGCTACTCTCCCTACAACATTGGGCAGGCATGACAGGAGAAGCCTGCACCCGTCGAGGGCCTTGGGGTCTATATAGTGGCCTGCTCTTTCAAATCGGCTGTGAGTGTGCTGGAGGTGTGTGGGGCTTGACCATCGTCCCTAGTGACTGTTGCCATCTTGGATGCCATTGCTGATGCTGCTACTCTCCCTACAACATTGGGCAGGCACGGCAGGGGTAGCCTGCACCTGGCGAAGACCCCTGCTTTTTGCCAATAAGTTTGAATGGATCTTCTCCACGACCGTGGAGCGTGAACGTGGGGTGTGATCTGAAGGGGCGTGTCTAAAGGGGCGAGACCCGCCCCTTTGTCTCCCCTTCAGCGTCACTGCAGTGTTTTTGAGTCTTCGGGGGGGGGTCCCCAAATACTTAGTTTATTTTGTGTTTGTTTCATTATGAGGAAAAGGAAGGCTAAAGCTGGGAGCAAAGTCCAGGGTGCTGGTACCGTGGCTGTTAAACCGGCTGGCCCCCTGGATAAGCACTTTGCTCCCTTGCCACTGGCACAGTCTTCTCCCGATGGGGTCTCCCTGAGTTCTGGTGGGAGATCCCTACCACCTTGTCCTGTGCCTCTGCTTTCTTCCGCTCTTTCTGGTTGGTAAGGGATGTTAAACTGTCAGTTAATCTGCCTAAACTGGTTCAGTTTGCAGCTCTTGGTAGCTCATCTGAGCTTCCGGTTCTGCTCCCTGATGCAGAGATTAAGTTGGAGGATGTTTGGGGGGCTTTAAAGTGTATTGACGATAAAATGTCTTCCACGTTAAATTCATTATGTACTTTCTCTCAAGAAGCTGCTGTTTCTTTGCAATAACTTGATGAGAAAGTTTCATCTGTGGATATGGCTCTTACTAAATTAGAGTCTCAAGTCCCTCCGCTTCATGCGGCAAATGTTGCTGGGATCAAAGATTCTTTAGTCCTTCATGCTAAGTTGGAAGCTCTTGAAAACTCTATGCGCTCATGTAATTTGCGTTTTTTGAATTTTCCTCAATCTTCTCTCTTTTCACCTAAGATTCTTTTGGATAAATATTTGAAAGAAATTTTAGCCATACCAGAATCTATTGATGTTTCACAAATTTACTATATCCCTTCAAGCCTAAAAAAACCTAATGCTGTTGAGGGTGGGCTGGATGAGGTGGTTCCCTCTATGTCTAATTTGACTGCCTTCTTAGAGGACTCTCTGGATATTATTAATTTGTGTTCCACTTTGTTGGTTACTTTTCCGTCTGCAGAGATTAAACAGAGTATCCTTAGGGCTTTCTTTAAGGTTAAGTTTGCCAAGTTTTGTGGACAGGTTGTGAATGTTTTTCCTGATGTGTCTTCTGGTGCCCAACTTCGTCAGAGGCAATTTTTAAATCTGAAGCCTCGGGTCTTAGCTATGGGTGCCACCTTTTTCTTGCGCTTTCCTTGTAAATGCATCATCAATTTTGATGGTGCTTCATTTTTTTTGTTGATGTTACACATCTAGAAAAATTTCTACCTGAGAGACAGGGCATAGTAAAGGAGGGTAATAATGGATGATTGAAATTGCCTCCTAATTTTGGGCATATTGCCTTATTTTCTAGTTGGTTTACTGCTTTTTTTTTTTCTGTATTGCAGTCGAGTTCTCTTGATGTGGACTTATTTTTTTTTTGTTTGAAATTTTGCCTTTATTGTAGTTCTGGGATTGTCCTTGCATTTTTGGTTATTGTAAATTGACTAAAATCTATAAATTTAAAAAAAAAAATCATTCAGTCTCATTAACACACCTCCTCCTCGTTTGTGGGTTCTGGGACAGTTGTATTCTGTGAATGTTGGTAGTGTTATTTGATTCAGTATTACCTGATCTGAGTTCTTAAGCCACGATTCAGTAATGCATAGGATATCAATGTTGTTTTCAAGGATGTGATCAATAATAGTGTTTGTTTTGTTGCATATTGATCTCGCGTTGATCAGGCCTATGGTTATGTGGGTGGTGTATGATTGGTGTGTTTGATGTGTAGATATATTTGAGGGTGGTTCTGTTTGTATGTATCTGGAGGGTTTCTTACTTGGATGTTTGAAGGGAGCAGATATGTAGATAGGTTGGTAGACGGTAGGGAGATATGATACATATATAGGGGAGGGTCGAATGACTGTAAATTAGGTAGTGTAGTAATAAGCATTTGTAGGGTGAGTGCATAGGATAAGAATCAGTAAAATAGCATATATCAGTTGGAGGAATGTCTGTTTGTGCATTTGTTGTTTGCCTTGAAGTTTGTAGGTCTTGTATGCAGGAGGAGTATGATGGAGTTGATGTTCCATATTGGTATCTGCCATGTTGATTGATCTACTCACTGCTTGTGAGACCTTGTGTGCTATTTGAGGCAGTAGTGTTGGTTGCTGGTCTGGGATATTTAGTATGGGTCTATCGTTTCATTGTGCAGTTGTATAAGTCAACAGTCTATTTTTTCGGTAAGGGTTGGATTTGTCTTGCAGCGTGTATAGGTTCACGTCCTAGGGCTCCCGCCTAAGGGCCACGCCAAAGGGCCCTCTGGCGAGGCCCGCAAGGCGCGTGCACACCTCAGTGTTCTCTGAGTTTTCCTGGGCCGTCCGCTGACCTGATTGGTCCTTGGGGGGGGCCGATCGGGGAGGAGCTTTACTTCCCGCTCAACTCCCCGATGGCGATCAGGTCGGTGTTGGTCTGTTGGAGGGTGCGGCTCTAATGGTGGCTGCCTCGGTGTTCTCCGAGTTTTCCTGGGCCATCCGCTGACCTGATTGGTCCTTGGGGGGCCGATCGGGGAGGAACTCTTCTTTCTGCTCAACTCCCTGATGGCGATCAGGCCGGTGTTGGTCTGTTGGAGGGTACGGTTCTAATGGTGGCTGCCTCTGTGTTCGAGTTTTCCTGGGCCATCCATTGACCTGATTGGTCCTTGGGGGGCCAATCAGGGAGGAGCTCTTCTTCCCGCTCGACTCCCCGATGGCGATCAGGCCAGTGTTGGTCTGTTGGAGGGTGCAGCTCTAATGACCATGAGGATTGGTTGACTGCATTTGTCAGTGCTGTTGCAGATATAATGTCCACTGGCAGTAGTCTCTGACTCCCAGACTGTATTGGTGTGTGGAGGACAACATCTATCTCCAAGTCCTTTCACGTAGCCAAGGATGTCTGCATAGAGGCCGGCAGTTTGGTGATGTTGACATCAAAATCCATAGTAAGTTACTGTGAGAGCTAGGGAGTGCCAAGGGGCCTCTCCACGCCTGCATTGGACTGTATTGCCAGATCAGTGTGGCCCTTCTGGATGCCCTGGTCCACCACTGAGATATCAACGTCCTGCAATGGCATATGCTCTCTGTTAGTGTGAGTTATTCCTTTCCCAGCACTATATACCACTTATCCTCGGGACGTCCGTTAATCTTCTGGGCTGAGGAATCACCTTACCTTCTCTGTCTGGAATTCCACGGGAACAAACACACACACTCGCACATAAGTAGTATGTAAATTTATTCCACAGGTTAGAAGGGCTGTCTGTCTTTTATACATTAACAGAAACATATACATACGTCATCAACTCATCCCCTGAGGCCCACCACAGCTTATCAGTAACTTCACAGATGTTAGTCGTCTCCGTGTAGAACAATCAATTTGTCTTAGCACAGCACATTCCTTTCCATATATAGATATATACAGGATTCCTATTTTCCCTTGCAGGCCTCTTAGTCCTGCTACACACTTTAAGCTTTATTTTTTTCCCTATCAATCCCCCCTTTGGGCCTGCATAGGCCCACTATAAGAACAGCCAAACAGTCTTCTGAAGGACAGTTAAGCAGACATTATTAACTGGAGGTCGATGGTGGCATGCTCAGGTGCATCAGCCACCATGGAAACAGGTGTATAAGAGTATATAAAAGTGGTGGAGCTCTTCAGGGCCTGAATCCAAGTTGCATTGTTCTCTGTCCGATGTGCCTGCATTCAAGGTCCTCATGGCTGGGGCGAGTCAGGCATCTTCCAGGAATCCTCCGGTGCACTCTTGACGCGTGAGGCGTGTACCCAGGTCGGATGCTTATCAGTCAGCACGGCTGTGCGAGTAACTGCAATAATCTCCTCCGGATCTCCAAACGGCGGATCCCACTGGCCCTTCTTATGAAACAGCTTTACCAGCACACGGTCTCTCGGGCGGAATGGGTGCATCGGTTCTGTAGAAGGAAAAGGGAAAGCATTGTACACTTGTTCAGACACCGTGCATAGATATTTAGCTAACTGTGTAGCATATTCTTCCTGTGCTAGCAACAAGTCATCTGCCATTATCACTGTTCCCTCGGGCCATTTCCAGGGTAAAGGGAAGGGTCGTCCCATCAGAATTACAAAAGGAGAGAATCCAGATGCCCCGGGGGTTAGCCTAATCTCTGCCAATACAGCTGGCAGACACACTGGCCACCTTTCTGGGGCGTGTTGTGTAGCCTTTTTTAATTTTTCTTTAATTGTTTGATTCATTTGTTCTACTATCCCTGATGACTGTGGGTGATATGGGACATGAAATTTCCAATCAATGACAAACATCTGAGTAATCTGTTGCAACACCTTAGAGGTGAACACTGGTCCCTGATCAGAATCTATAGAAAGGGGACACCCAAAGCGGAGAATAACTTCCTTACAGAGAATTTTTGCTACTGTTCTAGCATCTTCCTTGGTCGTGGGAAAAGCCTCTGGCCACTTTGAAAACCTATCTACAATGACCAACAAATACTTATAACCCCCTATCGATCGTGGCATACATGTGAAATCTACTTGTAGGGCCTGAAACGGGCCTTGGGGTGGGGGTAAATGTTGCAATTGTCCTATTGCTTTTCCCTGCTGAACATTATTTCTAGCACATACTAAGCATTGACTCAGTTGTGATTCCACTAAATGAGTCAAATCTCTGCAAACAAATATTTCCTGTAACTCCTTAAGAACCGTCTTTCTGTTTTTATGCCCTACCCCATGTACTTGACCAATTAAGAGAGGGGCTGCCGCTTTCGGTAGCCCTCTTCGCTGTAGCCCTCTTCGCCCACCCCCCCCTTTTTCCTGCCAAATCTGTGCTGAATTTAAACTCATATTATGCTGTTCCCAATACATAATATCCTTGGGATCTGCAGCAGCCTGCAAGTGGTGCAGAGGAAAAGAATGCTCACGAGGGGAAACATAATACTCAGGCAGTAAAGGATCAGACAAATAATAAGAAACTGTCGGCATGCCCTGAGAGATATTATTACTGCGTACGAATTCAATTTGGGCTTGTGCACACTGTTTGGCTACAAGATCAGCTAAGGCATAACCTTGAGAGGCAATAGAAGTGTCATATCTGTGTGCAGTACATTTAATAACGACGACTTCTTTGGGTTTACATAAGGCGACCAGCAGTTCATTAACCAATTGTGCATGAGAAATTGGTTTACCATCTGCCATTTTCTATCCCCTATGCCCCCATAAGAGACCAAAATCATGCACCACCCCAAAGGCATACCTGGAATCTGTAGAAATGTTAACACGTTTATGAGCAAATAATTCACAGGCTCTAGTAAGCGCTACCAATTCTGCAGCTTGTGCAGAACCATAAGGTAATAACTGGGCTTCATGCAAAATATTTGGGAGTTCTACGAAGCAAATAAGAAGCAATGTAGGCGTTGAGTGCGGGACGGACACAGCTCCCGTCCACAAATATATGTGGAGCGTCCGGGAGCGGGAAGGAGGGCAAATCAGGATGTACTGACATCTCAAAGTTAATCAACTTTAAGCAATCATGTTCTTCTTGGGGCAACTCGGAACCATCTACTGGGCACATTAAAGCCTGCAGGCCAGCATCGGGGTAAAGGCAGCGGATTGCTGTTTAACCGACAACCCTTCAGTAGTTGTTAAAATTACCTCATACCCACTAAGGCGCTGGGCTGTCATGTGTTGCGTAGTAAGATTCTTTAACACATTCAAAATAGAAGGGGTAGAAAACAGAATAGTCTTACGAGACAGGGTAATCGGGATAGTCATCTGTACGGCAATAGCCGAAGCCGCCAGGACTCACAAACATGCAGGCATACCCTGTACTTGGAGGGGCAATTTTTTCGATAAATATGCGACTGGGCACATTCCCCCCCCTCCCCCCGTGGTCTTGAGCCAAAATAGCTGCCATAGTTCCTCCCTCTTTCCTTATGTACGTATAAGTAAAACATTTTCCCATAGTCGGGTAGTCCAAGTGTAGGAGCCGAGATAAGCAGCTTTTTCAAAGTAGCAAATGCAATAGATTCAATAGATGCAGAGCCTGGTAACTGCAAAGTAGCCCTTCGCAATATGGAATCCCAATAAACACAGTCCGGGATCCAAGCGCGACAAGAATACTAATCCAAGGAAAGCCAGCATTTGTGTCACTGTTGTTGGAGGAGATAATATTATAATTGCCTGTACTCGGGCGGGACAGAGCGCCCAGTTTCCGGGGGACAACACAAACCCCAAGTAGGTAACATGCTCACAACACCACTGGAGTTTTTTTTAAAGAAGCCTTATGTCCATGGGAGGCTAGATGGCAGAGCAAGGATACAGAGTCATTTTCACATTCTGTGATTGTTTTAGAACATAACAACAAATCATCCATATACTGGAGAAGGATGAAGGAACAAGGCGGATGCCACATTTCAATTGATGCCTTAAGAACAAGAGAATATGCCGCCGGGGAATCAATGTATCCCTGCGGCAGGTGAGTCCAGGTATATTGTTTGCCTGCATGTGTGAAAGCCATAAGAGGCTGCGTGATGGGATCTAGTGGTATACTAAAAAAGTCATTAGCTAAATTAGTAACCGTGAAGCATTTGGCTTCCGTAGGAATAAGAGTAAGTAGCCCGGCAATATCGGGCATCACCGGTGCCAGTGGGACAACAAGCTGATTTACGGCCCGTAAATCCTGGGTAAAACAAAACCCATCCCCCTTAGGGATGGGATTCACGGGAGTATTATAAGGAGAAACAGTAGGAATTACAATACCTGCTGCAACAAAATCCTGGATCATGGACTGCAAAGCAGTTTCCTTAGGGCCAGACAAAGGGTACTGTCAAATACAGACGACGGCTTGAGGATCCTTCAAATGTGCCACGTACGGTGTACAGGGGACCAACCTGATGTCAGTTGGGGAGGTGGCCCAGAGTTTAGGAGGAACCTTAGACAACCCATGCGCCTCTGTAGAAATCATATTTAATAAAAAAAAGGAGAGTGCAAGGCAAAAGAGCCATTTGAATTACTAATAGTTACTGCTTCTAAGCGACACAACAGGTCCCGCCCCAGGAGACTCACTGGACAGGAGGGAATAATCGTAAATGAATGTGTAAACAGAAGAGTATTGTTACCAAGCGTGGAGACAGACAACGCGGGTGTAATCCACGTGGGGTAGAGGTTCCATTTATCCCAACTGAGGCAGGACCTGGCGTTAAGGGTTCCCTACAAAGAGAGGCATGCAACATAGAGCAAGTCGCTCCCGTATCAATTACAAAGGAGACTTGCTGGCCATTAATGAACAACGTACAACAAGGGGGCTCCTTCCATCCACCTGTTAACTGAACCCAGATCGGAACCGTTGCCTCAGGGCAGCCCTATGGGCGTTGCGGGGGCTGTTGCCATGTAATAGGGATAACAGGGGTTGCAGGGCTACTAGATGGGGGAGGGAGTGGTGCTGATGGCGTTGCGGGAGGGGGCAAGGCCCCCCCTCCCCGAGTTGTCACAGGGCCGCTACCTGCCAAGTAAGGGCACTCATTTTTCCAATGTCCTTGTTGCTTACAATGAAAACAAATCTGATTCCTAGATATTGCCTGCCCTACTCTTCCACCACCCCACCTGCCTCGAAACTGGCCCCGCTGTCCCCTCCACCCCCGAGATTGCAACCACTGAGGCCCCAGGGGTTGATATCCCCCGGGGTAGGATTGCTGGCAACCAATATCCTGCTGCCAATCATGAGAAATTTTACCTTTCTTAACATCCATACCTGCAAAGCATCCCGCCGCTTCCTTCGTTAATATTACCTTCTCTAATTCTGCCGCAGTCATGCTAAACCAAGCATCTATCATTCGCTTACATGCTGCAGTCACTTCAGGGCGCATAGCCCCAAACAGCGTCTGAATATACATCAAAGCCATCAGGCCTGCCTCTTCCTTCCAACACTTACGAAACCTTCTCACAAACTGTGAAACTCCTTCCCCTGGTTCCTGCACACATGCAATAGATGCAGCAAGATTCTGTTTCACCCTAAATAAACGCTCAGACTCTTCTAACACTTCGTCCCTCATCTTTTTTATCACCTCGGGATATCGGAGGGGATAATTAGAATCATCCAGCGTCTCATAAGGATTCGCCAGTGACTTAACTTTCGAAAAATCAAATGGGGTTTCTTCATTATACCCCAGGACACCCTCAATAATGAGGCAGTAGTCCTGCGCCGTGCACTGCAAACCACGAGTCATATGTTGCAAGTAGTGCACAGTGGCAGCTGGAGTTTTCATGGGGTTTGGGGCATGCTGTAAGATAGAAGAAAGGATGGCGGGATCCAGGGGCTTAACAACAAGCTGGTTACCAATAGTTAGAAAAGGGTACTGGGTGTATATATGGCCCTTAAAGGTAGGATCTCCTGTCACTCTATCACTATTAGAAGTTCTTAGGTCATTTGAATCCAGTTTATGAAAGGGGTTATGAGGGCTAAGCCCATCCCTATGAGCCCCAGCCCTACTCTGTTCCTGTTCCTCCCCCCCATCTTCAGATGAAGGCATCAGAAGGGGGGAATTGGGGGGGGGTAATAAGGGATTCTGGCGGGGCAAAAGGGACGGAAGGGGAAGTGGCAGTGGACCCTACGGCCCCCACTCGCGTCCCCAAACTCCCGGTAGAGATCTCCGGAGATGTCTTACACAATTGGTGATACATGTTGTCCCTGGGCGCATCCCGCCCAGCAGGGGCAGGCCCAGATTCGGTCAAGCATGGGCTTGAGTGAGAAGGCAGGGCAGGAGAAGGTAGCCAGGCAGCGGGCGGCAGTGGAGGGGAACTGGCAGGCTCCTCCCCCTTGCCACACACAGCCTCATAAGTGATACATATCTGCCTAAACATTTTATCTATAGGTAATTCCCGGTGGGTGGAAGCACGCCCCGCCATTACTATCGGGGAGGTGCGCGATAGAAGCAGCCGCCGCCAGAACAATGTCCTCCAATGAATCAGAGTCTCTGGCTGACTTTACAACAGTGGCCGATCCAACCAGGGAGGGGTAAATGGGCTGATACAGCGGAGGGGCCGTGGGCACCTGGGAGGAGGACACCTTGGGTTGGGGCGATTTCAGAGGCAGTTCCCAGGGCGAGTCAAGCACTGGTAGGTGCTGACCACTATAATAAGGAGCCAGTTGTATCCATACAGTACCACATTCCTTCATATAAGATTTTGGCCATTTTGGGTCTCCGGAATAAAAGGGAAAAGCTTTCTTATCCCCCAGACACAATCCCCGAATCATATCATATTTAAAATAAAAATATCATATTTAAAAGGAGCGCCTTCGGGGACACCAGCAGAAGCACCCCACCGTCGCTGACCCTATATCTGCTTTCCCGACGGGGATCGAGCCATCAGCTGAGCAATGCGCCCAGGCTTTCCCGCTCCTGCCTTGCCTGCTCCTGCTCTGCCCAATCGGGGCAGCCCTCCAACTCCTGCTCTGCCCAATCGGGGCAGCCCTCCAGCTCCTGCTCTGCCCAATCGGGGCAGCCCTTCCAGCTCCTGTGCTGCCCAATCGGGGCAGACAGCACCAATTTAAAAGAAGCGCCTTCGGGGACACCAGCAGAAGTGCCCCACCATTGCTGACTCTACATCTGCTCTCCCGGCGGGGATCGAGCCATCAGCTGAGCAACGCGCCCAGGCTTTCCCGCTCCTGCCTTGCCTGCTCCTGCTCTGCCCAATCGGGGCAGCCCTCCAGCTCCTGCTCTGCCCAATCGGGGCAGCCCTCCAGCTCCTCCTCTGCCCAATCGGGACAGCCCTTCCAGCTCCTGTGCTGCCCAATCGGGGCAGACAGCACCAATTTTAAAAGGAGCGCCATCAGGCGCACCCATGCCTGGCGGGCCTCGCCAGAGGGCCCTTTGGCGTGGCCCTTTGGAGGTGGCCCTTATCCCGTGGCAAAGCACACACCAACAACCGAAGCTGGAGCTCCCCTCCCCGGGTTGAGCTCGCTTACTGCAGATACCACCAGCATCGGACACACCACAACCGGTCTGCCTTGATCTCAAAGTCTACCTGTGAGTATCTTTATCATTTAAGCTCTAGGAATGCTTACCGTCTACCAGTACCTCATTGTTACATTTAGAGTGCAACACAAGTATCTGTGTTACCGACCTTACTATTACTGCAACTATCTGCACTGCCACATATCTGTATTACCAACCTTACTGAGTACTGCAAGTATCTGTATTACCAACCTTACTGTGTACTGTAAGTATCACCAACTGTATTATATACTGTGAATACCTGTACTGCAAAATCACTGTGTACATCAAACCTCAGTACAAAATGCTCCCCCCAGCATTATCCTAAGCTTTCTATACCTACTCACCAATGCACTCAATGGCTCCCTCTCCGCTGCACCTAACCACTACCCAATGATGATCATACGAGGTCAAGGAAAGAGAGACCACAGTAACACACCACTTACCAACTGAGCCCTCCCAGAGCTCCCATCCTCACTTGATCCACATACCGTTGCTACACCCCACGAAATCCAAGCAACCCCAAAACCCACACAATCTAAAATGTGCCCTCATAAATGCACGGTCCATCCATAAAAAGTGGCCAGTCATCCCTGACCTCATATCACACCTCGACCTAGACATCCTACTAGTGACTGAATCATGGCTCAATAGCTCAGACTCAGTCCTCGTCAACCATCTCACCCCCCCCCCCCCGACTTCTCAATCCTGCCATAGAGCAGACCACAGAGGAGGCGGTGCACTCATTCTGGTTAGGACAAACCTCCATTACCAGACAATCAGCTCCACCAGCTCAACTCATCTTGATACAATTACTATAGCTAACAACCATAATACCGTTAACCTGATCTACAGATCTCCCTCTTCATCCACTGACGATCTGGCAACTATAATTGAACTAGCCTCAAACCCTCAAAACACACGCAAGCCAAATTGGATACTTGGAGACTTTAACCTACCAGCCCTACAGGATACCCACTCCAGAGCTTTCAACGAAGCACTCAGCAACCTGGACTACGAACAAATAGTCGACGCCCCCACACACCAAAAAGAAAACACACTAGACCTTATCTTCAGCCCTTGACCTGAGGTTAGACCAGACCATAATTTCAATGTAACTATCTCCCCGGTACCATGGTCTGACCACAATCTAATCAGTTTTCAACTACCTATGCATCAAGAAAGAGAACAAACTTCGAAATTAACCGAAATAGGAGTAGTCCACACCAGACACTTCAGACCCTTCAACAAAGAGGAGATCATCAAAAATGTCCTTCCCAACATCAGGACCACATCAGCAAACCTTGAAGATGTGTTAGCCTCATGGAATAACAACCTAAATTCCTTTGCACACATACCTATCCAAACTAAGCCGCATATCATGGATAAGCAACCAAAAAAGAAAAAACCCGTACACTGGTACACCACCGAACTAAAGACCTCACTGAGAGCGCTGAGGAAACTAGAAAAAAAATGGTGACGAACCCGGTCCCCAACAGACCTGATGTTCTACAACTCTCACCTGCAAGCACATCGGAATCTAATATCCACTAAAATTAAAGAACACCACTCTGAACTGCTTAGCCGTTCCTTGAACAAACCCCACAAATTGTTTAATATAGTGAAGAATCTAACAAAGGAACCTTCTTCTTCCCAATCAACCTTGATACACTCTCAAGACTATGCAGACTACATGATAGCCAAAACCAACAACGTTATCAAAGTTAAGCTATCCTGCTCCACTAAGAATCCACCCAAGCAACTCACCTCCTTCTCGACACCGATGGATACAAGCATCGAGAGCATCATAGCTAACATCAACGCCACCACTGCGTAATGAATTCAGCCCGATAATAGCTAAGATCATTGACCTCTCCTTCTCTTCAGGACAATTCCCTTCAAGCCTTAAGCAGACATCCATTAGACCCCTCTTGAAGAACTCCAAATTAAACTCCCAGAAGGTGGAATCATACCGACCTATATTGAGTATCCCGCTGCTAACAAAGATAATTGAGAAGGCTGTCCAATGGCAAATACAAGATCATGTTGACTCTACAGCTCCCCTTGACCCATGCCAACATGGCTTTAGAGAACCCCATGGTGTTGAAACGCTTCTCACCACACTCATCAACACGCTTATAACCGAGATTGACAATATCAACCAAGGATATACTTTAATTTTCTTAGACATCGCTGCTGCATTTGATTCTGTAAACCACAAGCAACTCCTAATAGGTCTCCATGATAAAGGGATAAGTGAATCAGCATGGCGATGGTGTAAATCTTATCTAACCAACAGATGGCAGCAGGTTCGGACAGGAACCACAACATCCCAACCTTTCCAACAACAGCATGGTGTACCTCAGGGCTCGTCTCTCTCTGCCCTCCTATTCAACATTTATATACAACCCATATGCAAAATAATCCGCTCATTTAACATCTCATGTCTGCTCTACGCGGACGACGTGTTACTCTTTATCCCATTCACGATTGAGAATCCGGACTTCTCACAACTGGTAAAATGCTTTGATGCCATATCCGACTGGCTCCACTCACAGAGCCTCAAGATCAACTTCAACAAGACGGACGTACTATTCATTACTAGAAACCAGTCCTTCTCGCCTCCGCCAACTTTAAAGACAAGAGACGCAGAACTCTCGAGCAGACCCAGCATCCGCTACCTAGACATTACTTTAGACCAGCAGCTCAACTTCAAAGCACACATTAGCAACACCATCAAACAAATCTACCACAAAATACAAACTCTACGACATCTTCGACCCCTATTGCAACCGGACGACTTCAGATCAGTTTTTCAGGCACTGCTGACCCCCCACTTTGATTACGCCAATGTTATCCTGCAGGGCTTACCCAAAAGCACCTTAAACCCCCTACAGTTAACAATGAATGCTGCCGTACGCGTCCTGAGGGGTGCCGCCAGAAGTGATCACATCACCCCAATCCTTAAGGACTTACACTGGCTACCAATCTACTGCTGCCTAGCCTATAAAGCAATCATTATAACCTTCAAGGCCGTCAACAAAATAGCCCCCACAGCCATAACGGACCTTGTTCACCCCATGTCAGCGAACAGAGCAAAGAGAACATGAACAGCCAATACCCTACAGATACTCAGTGAAATAACAAAATGCACCAAGACAACAAGGAACAGAGCCTTCAAGTTCTACGCTCCCAGCTGTTGGAATGCACTCCCAACTACCATCAGAGCCATAACAGATCTTGCCCAATTCAGAAAGGCACTAAAACACCACCTCTTTCTTTTACCCTACTCGCAAGCCACCAACCTAACATTACCTATCACACACCCAACTATGAACTCATGAGTTACTGTCAACGCATGTACATACTGTAGATAAACTGAAATTGATGTACATAGTTCCCCCAGTTGAAACCAAGTTTTCTTCCTGTTCTTTGAAAGAACCTAATAGGATCCTATTCGGCACAAATCTGTTTTATGTATACTGCGCTGATTTTCAAGAGTGCGATATATAAGAACAATAAATAAATAAATAAAATATCTAAATGCTAGGCAGAGAAGCTACCCTCCCTGGGAAAAGGATTTGAGCTATGTAAACCTTCTGTCCACCCCACCATATTATCCACCCAGGGATCAGTATAATAATCCCCTGCCACTCTGTCTACGTATTCCTTCGGCATCTCCCCATCTGCCGGGGGTGCGCCGGGAGGGACCGGGGCACGGCGAGAATAGGATGCCACCTTAGCTGAAGTTTTAAACCTTATGACAACATTTGGCTGCGCACGCACTCCCGCGGATTCTGGAGTGGTCCCTTTACCTTGGGACCCCCCATCCTCTAATTAATATCCAACAATTGCACGCTTGGCCACTTGCTTTCTGCCAACAACCATCACTAGCGCTGTCTGTCTTTTATACATGAATAGAAACATATACATACATCATCAACTCATCCCCTGAGGCCCACCACAGCTTATCAGTAACTTCACAGATGTTAGTCGTCTCCATGTAGAACAATCAATTTGTCTTAGCACAGCACATTCCTTTCCATATATAGATATATACAGGATTCCAATTTTCCTTTGCGGGCCTCTTAGTCCTGCTACACACTTTAAGCTTTATTTTTTTCCCTATCACTCTCAACATATGCATCATGACTGTTTGTCTCCCCATCTCTGGCATCGCCATGCTGGATATAAGCTGACATTTCCATTTGCATGAACCTGTGCCTTTGTATGGAGACTGTCCATCTGAAAAGAAGCATTACATACCATTGTGTTTCAGCACCACAGGAAAGTCACTACATGTACAGATAATATGGCCACATTATAGCTCAACTCACACCATCAATGTGATAAGAACATAAGATATGCCATACTGGGTCAGACCAAGGTCCATCAAGCCCAGTATCCTGTTTCGAACAGTGGCCAATCTAGGTCATATGTACCTAGCAGTTTCCCCAAAAGACACAGGTTCCACAATGCTTATATTGGGACAAACATTGATATCCTGGGTCCCTTCTTAATAATGGTTTATGGACTTTCCTCCAGGAACTTGTCCAAACCTTTTATAAACCCAGCTACACTAACAGCCTTTACTACATCCTCCGGTAACAAATTCCAGAGTTTGATTACACGTTGAGTGAAAAATATTTTCTTTTATTAGTCTTAAATAGCTAGTTTACCCTGTAGCTTCACTGCATGTCCCCTAGTCTTTCTATATTCTGATAACATAAACAATCGATCTACGTTTACCCGTTCCACTCCGTTCATTAATTTATAGACTTCTATCATATCTCCCCTTAGCCGTCTCTTTTCCAGGTTAAAGAGCCCTAACCTTTTTAGACTTTCTTCATAGGGGTATCCTTCCATCCCCTTTACCATTTTGGTGGCTCTTCTCTGAACCTTTTCTAATAACGCTATATCCTTTTTAAGAAACGGCGACTAGAATTGCACACACTTTTCAAGGTTCGATCTCACCATGGAACGATATAGAGGCATTATAATATCCTTTGTTTTATTTTTCATTCCTTTTCTTATGATACCTAGCATTCTATTTACTCTCTTGGCCGCCGCTGCACACTGGGCAGAGGGTTTTAACATGTTATCCACAATGATGCCTAAATCTTTTTCCTGGGTGGTGGTTCCTAATGTGGAACCTTGCATCGTGTAACCATAGTTTGGGTTGTTCTTCCCTAGGTGCATAACCTTGCACTTGTCCACATTAAATTTCATCTGCCATTTTGATGCCCAGTCTTCCAATTTATCAAGATCCTCTTGCAATTTTCCACAATCCTCTTGGGTTTTAACAACTTTATATAGTTTTGTGTCATCTGCAAATTTGATAACCTCACTCATTATTCCCTTTTCCAGGTCATTTATGAATATGTCAAAAAGCAGCGGACCCAGCACAGATCCCTGAGGTACACCACTATTCACCTTTCTCCATTGGGAAAATTGGCGATTCAGCCCTACCCTCTGCTTTCTATCTTTTAACCAGTTCCTGATCCACAATAGTACACTGCCTCCTATCCCATGACTCTTTAGTTTTGCCAAAAGTCACTGATGAGGGACCTTGTCAAAGGCTTTCTGAAAGTCGAAATACACTATATCAACCAACTCAACTTTGTCTACCTGTTTATTCACACCTTCAAAAAAACATAACAGATTAGTAAGACAAGATCTTCCTTGTCTAAAGCCATGTTGGTTGTCTCCCATTAAGCCATGACTATCTACATGTTCAGCAATTTTGTTCTTTATGATGGTTTCTACCATTTTTCCCAGTACTGACGTCAGGCTCACTGGTCTGTAGTTTCCTGGATCACTCCTGGAACCCTTTTTAAAAATTGGTGTTACATTCGCCATCTTCCAATCTTCAGGTATTACAGATGATTTTACTGATAGTTCACAGATTACTAATAGCAGGTCTGCAATCTCATATTTCAGTTCTTTCAACACCCTTGGATGTATATCATCTGGTCCAGGTGATTTGCTACTCTTCAGTTTATCTAATAGTTGTAATATATCTTCCCGATGTATCGACATTTCCTTCAGTTCTTCCTCACCTTTAAATACCACTTCAGTCATGGGTAACATCCCTACATCTTCCTCAGTAAAGACCGAAGCAAAGAATTCATTGAGTCTCTCCGATATCGCCTTGTCGCCTCTTAGTGCCCCTTTTACCCCTCTATCACTAATGGACCCACTGACTCTCTCACAGGTTTTTTGCTACGAATGTACTTGAAAAAGTCTTTATTACATGTTTTTGCTTCCGCATCAAGCTTCTTCTCAAATTCTCCCTTTGCCTGCCTTATCAAGGCATTGCATTTAACTTGCTAGTGCTTGTGCTGTTTCCAGGTTTCGTCGTTGGCTCTTTTTTCCATTTCCTAAAAGCTTTTTTGGCAACAACAGCCTCTCTGACCTCACCTTTAAACCATGCAGGCAGTGTTTTGGATTTCCTTCCACTTTTCTTAAAGTGTGGAATACAGCTGGTCTGGGCTTCCAAGATAGTATTTTTCAACAACACCCAAGCTTGATGTAAGTCTTTAACCTTTGCAACTGCTCCTTTTAGTTTTTTCTTAACTATTTTCCTCATTTTATCTTAGTCTCCCTTTCAAAAGTTAAAAGGTAGCACTGTGGAGCTCCTTACTGTCCCTCCTCCACTAGTTAAATCAAACGCCATCATGCTATGATCACTATTGCCAAGTGGCTCCAACACCCTTATCTCTTGCTCCAGATCTGGTGTTCCACTAAGGACTAGGTCCAATATGGCTTCCCCTCTGGTCGGTTCATGAACCAGTCGCTCCAAGAAATAGTCATTTACTTCATCTAGGAACTTTATCTCCGTAGCATGTCCTGCCCTGACACTGACCCAGTCGATACCGGGGTAATTGAAATCACCCATTATTATTACTGTGCTGTAACGTTTTATGAACTATATATGGTACATCAAGTTTTCCAAAGAATGATCACATTGTTTTGTCATTTGCAAATATTGAGTTCTGTGGTATCAGTCCGTGAACCTACTGGACCATCAGACAAGATACAGGGGGAAACAAATCACAAAAGCACCTCCTTGCACTGTGAAAGCATGTGATGTCACACATCATAGGTGTCCCATCTCTGCTATCAGATGCAAAGATTGCACATATGGAGTACCAATATGGCATGTAAGATAGCAAACAGTTTTATCGCATCAGCAAGTAATGTCTGTGGAATGTATGCAGGTATCTGAGTCAATTTACATACCTCTGATGCCTTTCTATAGTATGTAGAAGTCCAAAATCACTGCCACCTTTTCATGTGTCCAGAGGTCCACAACATTGTGCTGCATGGAGAGCCTCATTGGCTAATCAGGTACCTCACCATAACAGTCTGAATGATAGCCTCTAACCAGATTTTGTACAGTCACAAACACAGCAGACACACATATTGCAGGTTCATGGCATGAGACACACAGGATAGTAAGCACATTTGTACACATATGAATTTCCAGATATACACAGAATTTACATGAGAATAGTTTCTCGATCAGACATTGCCTAATTACTGTGCCCCCACGTGTGTTTCCACAGTCACATACAGGATGGCACACCGGATCTTTCTTCAGATCCAGATTAATGTCAACTGCGATATTATGCCTGCCAGCAATGTTGTGCAGGATGCAGCAGGCCAAAATTATCTTTGCGACAGTCATGGGTTGATATTATGAGGCCCCACCAGTTTTATCCAGACACCTGAAGTGACTCTTCAACATGACAAAGGTGCACTCAATGACAGAGCAGGTGGAGGCATGGGCCTCATTGTATCGTGTCTCTGCAGATGACCGTGGAAAATGCCTGCCATCTCATTTGCCTTCTGCCCCTGTCTTTCGCACTCACAAATTATGTTTGCCCTCTGCATGGTGATGACCCATGTCCCATCATGTTCTAGCCCTCCCTGAACATCGCTTCACCTCAGGTTGCAGCCCCACCCAGCATCAACAATTTTGGGATGAAGTGGTTTGAAGGCCACCTGATATCACGTCCTAAACAGTACTGTGGCCTTTACTAACAGAGTGACTCCAAGCAGAACTATTGGAAGAGCCAAAGTAAATGTGGCCATTGTTTTGTTCCAGTACAGATTTCAGAAAGCACAGACTCCTTGCAGAGACTTGCCCAGAAATCATGGCCTAGGGACATGCAAAACAGGACATTTGCCCACATCTTACTAGCCAAGGGGAGGGAAAGGGGGGTTAGAAACAAAGTAAAGACTAGCTGGTATTCAAGTGATACCAAAAGCCACCATAATTTTTGGATGTCTGAAGTTTGAAAATGCTTATACTGGAAAGAGAGATGGATCTACCAATAAGATCCTATTACAGTAAGAAGTCCCCCACTGCAGCTAACTGACAGGCCACATTAAGTTATATAAGAATAGCACTTGGTATCAACCGGTTGTCAGAGAGTAAACATAAATCATTCAGATAGAGAGTCTGATTGCTAACTCAGCTTCTGTTGTCTTTGTCTTCCACTCTCTGCCTCAGGCAAACTGGATGGATGAGAATATAATGTAGCATTTGGCTTTTGGTCTAAGATTGTAACTGACTGGGAATAATAAAGATCTCATTTCCCCTAAGTGTATGAGTGTGTTTGGAGCAGTGTGAGGTCCCACTCTTTTGGTATGGGTACAAAACAGGAGCCTTAGTCCATTAACATACCTAAGATCACATAACACTCCCACCCTGCTATCACCCTCCAACTGACCATCTCAGGTCCTATCCCTCCGCCCCCCCCCCCCCACCCCTCTCTTCCTGAGGAGGCCTGTGCCTGTCAGCTTGGCTTTAAAGGAACCATGCCAGGGCACAGCTCATCTGTGTACAGCTGCTGAGGTGAAGAACAACTTTGTACTGCAATACAGTTGCAGAGACTTCCGGTGGCCTGCAAGTGCACTGACTGTCGTGAAGCATCATATGCTATGAAACCTCTGCCATGACAGTGGCCTACAATTGAACACATCCACCTGAGGGATTAAAAAAAAATTAAAACACCTTGGCAGCTGTACATAGGTGAGAAGGGGGCTGAGTGTCTCCCTCTGAATCTGCCATTGCTGGGAGATAAAGTGCATGTTGGTAGTGCAGGCACCTCCAAGGGGCAGGCCCTGTGCAAAGAGCACCCATGCAGAATGGACAGCCCGTTCAGTCCTTTTCAAAATCTTTGTTGTTTGGATGATGACATCTGCCTTTTTAATGTTTTCATTGCTGCTACAGCATCAGTATACAGCCTCACTGAGATAAAGGAAAACGGGTTGGGAAAGGTTCTGCAGGTGCTATCAAGCACAGGTTAATAGCTCATCGATGACAGCAAACACCTGTTCATGATTGTTCCAGCTCTGCAAGTGCCTCACAGGCACTGATTGCCAAGAACTTACAATGGGGAGTCAACACAAAGGTCAGTACTTGGAAATGCTGAAATTCAGGATAGGAGAGGTATAAACTGCAGAACCTCTGATGTCTTGCACACGTTAGAAAATATCTCATGATGACCACATCAATTGTTTTGATATGTACATGCAGAAGCACGAATAAAATCCACATGCAACAGAGGCTAGGAATACTGATACACAGCACATGGCCTCACGGATATGTTGGGGCAGGAAAAGATTTACTGGTTGTTGTTGTTGTTAAGTGCCATCGAGTCGGAGTTGACTCATGGCGACCCTCTGGATAGCTATCCTAAATTGTGTTCGGTCTTCAGTCAGGCGGCTCATTGTTGACAGACTGGTACCCGTAGCTGCTGTTATTGTATCGATCCATCTCATTGCTGGCCTTCCTCTTTTGCGTTGACTTTCTATCTTGCCAAGCATGATGATTTTCTCTAATGATCTCTCTCTTCGCATAATGTGTCCAAAGTATGAAAGTCGAAGTATTTTCAGCTGAGCTTCTAAAGAAAGCTTAGGTTTGATCTCCTCTAGTACCAACTGGTTTGTTCTTCGGGCAGTCCATGGTATACACAGTATTCGCCGCCAGCACCATAATTAAAAGGCATCAATTTTCTTCCTGTCTCTCTTTTTCAATGTCCAGCTTTCATATCCATATGATGTTATTGAAAATACCATGGCTTGAACAAGTTGAATCTTTGTATGCAGAGAGACATCTCTGCTCTTGAGAATCTTATCTAGGTCTTTCATAGCCATTCTGCCAAGAGCAATGTGTCATCTGATTTCTTGACTGCTTGTTGCTTCTTTATTGATAGTTGATCCAAGTAGGTTAAAGTTGTTCACGATTTCAATTTCTTCTCCTTCAACGATGAACCTTTTGATTATGCCAGTTGTCATGATCTTTGCCTTCTTTACATTAAGGTGCAGGCCCATTTTGAGACTATGTTCTTTGATTGTGAGAAGCAAATGTTTCAGATCATCTTCACTTTCAGCCAGTAATGTGGTATCATCTGCATAGCGAAGGTTGTTGATGAGTCTTCCACCAATCTTCACACCTCTGTTGTCTTCATACAATCCTGCTTCTCTGATGATTTGTTCTGCATATAAATTAAACAGGTAGGGGGAAACTATGCAGCCTTGTCTTACACCTTTGCTTATTTTAAACCATTCTGTTTCTCCTTGTTCCATTCGAACTGTTGCTTCTTGATCAATGTACAGATTGTGCAAGAGTACGATCAGGTGTTCTGGTATACCCATGCTTCTTAATGTGGCCCAGAGTTTCTCATGGTTTACACAGTCAAAAGCCTTGCTATAGTCGATAAAGCACAAATAGATATCCTTTTGGTATTCTTTAGTCTTTTCAAGGATCCATCTCACATCCGCAATGATGTCTCTCGTTCCTCGCCCTTTCCTGAACCCTGCTTGCACTTCAGATAGTTCTTGTTCCAGGTATGGTTGTAGTCTCTTTTGAATAATCTTCAGTAGAATCTTGCTGGCATGTGGGATCAGAGCGATTGTGCGATAATTTCCACAGTCAGTTGGATCACCTTTCTTTAGTATTGGCATAAACACAGATCTTTTCCAGTCAGTTGGCCATGATGTTGTCTTCCATATTTCTTGGCAGAGCCTTGTAAGTACGGTAACAGCTGCATCAGATTGCTGTAATACTTCTATGGGAATGCTATCACTGCCTGGTGCTTTGTTCTTTGATAAGGCTTTCAATGCTGCTTCAACTTTTTCTTTCATCACCAATGGTTCCCAATCATAAGGTACAGGTTGAAACGGCTGTTGGTCCACTTCATCTTTATTATATAAAAACTCTGTATATTCCTTCCACCTTTTCTTGATCTTCTTAGCATCATTCAACATAGAACCTTGAGTATCTTGTAACATTCCAATTTGAGGCTGGAACTTTTTCTTTATCTCTTGTAGCTTTAGGAAAGCCGATCTTGTTCTTCCTCTAATAGTTTCTGCTTCTATTTCCTTGCATGCGTCGTTGTACTACTTTTCCTTGTCCTGTCTTGCTGCACATTGGAAATCTCTGTTGAGTTCTGTGATTGTCTTTCTTTCTCCTCTGGCTTTAGCTTCTCTGCATTTCTCGGCAATTTTCAGTTTCTTCCGTCATCCATTTTGGCCGTTTTTTCTTTTTCACCTTTTGTAAAGACTTCTCGCTTTCTTCCAACACAACCTTCTTGATGTCATTCCATAACTCTTCTGGAGCTGTCATTTGTATCTAAAGCAGCAAATCGATTTTGCAGGCAGTCTTTAAATTCCAGTGGTATATTCTCAAGGTCATATTTTGCTGCATTCATGAGTGGCTTGCTCTTTTTCAACTATATCTTGAGTTTGCATACTAGTAGTTGATGATCTGTACCACAGTCAGCTCCAGGTTTTGTCTTTGTTGATGTTATAGAGCTTTTCCATTATTGACTTTCACAGATGTAGTCAATTCGATTTTTATACAATCCATTGGGTGAAGTCCATGTGTACAGTCACCGCTTATGTTGCTGGAAGAAGGTATTTGAGATGAATAGATTGTTGGTCTTGCAGAATTCTATCAGTCTTTCTCCAGCTTCATTTCTGTTGCCAAGTCCATATTTTCCAGCTACTTTGCCTTCTTCTTTGTTGCAAACATTTGTGTTCCAGTCACCCATGACTATCAGGATATCCTGTTTCCATGTTCTGTCAATTTCAGCTTGTACTTGTTCATAGAACTCTTCAGTTTCATTCTCCTCTGCAGCTGTTGTTGGGGGATATACTTGAATTATAGTTGTGTTGATAGGCATTCCTCGTAGACGAATAGAGATTAAGCGTTCGCTGACTGCATTGTATTTCATTACAGTTCTTGCAAGTTTCTTCTTTATTATAAATGCAACACCATTTCTTCTTTGTCTTTCATTTCCAGCATAGTAGACCATGTGATCATCTGATGCAAAGTGCCCGATGCCAGTCCATTTCAGTTCGCTGACACCCAACAGATCAAGTTGTACATGTTCCATTTCATTCTTGACCACCTCCAACTTCCTTTGGTTCATGCTTCATATGTTCCATGTTCCAATGTGTAAGATATCTTTACACATTGGAACATGGAAGGAGGACAACCAGTGGGACACTGTGATACCTGGGTACAAACTATATCGTAATGATAGAGCTGATCAAATTGGTGGAGGGGTTGCGCTCTATGTTAGAGAGGGCATTGACTCAGAAAGGATTAAAGTTTTGCAGGAAACAAAATCTGCTGTAGAATCTATATGGATTGAAATTCCATATAAAAGGGGGAAGGCGATGGCAGTGGGGGTGTACTATCGAGCACCTGGCCAGAATGACCAAATGGATGATGAAATGCTCAAAGAAATCAAGGAAGTTAACAAAAGTTACAGCGCAGTAATAATAATGGGTGATTTCAATTACCCCGGTATCAACTGGGTCAGTGTCACGTCAGGACATGCTAGGGAGATAAAGTTCCTAGATGAAATAAATGACTGCTTCTTGGAGCAGCTGGTTCATGAACCTACCAGAGGGGAAGCCATATTAGACCTAGTCCTTAATGGAACACCAGATCTAGTGCAAGAGATAAGGGTGTTGGGGCCACTTGGCAATAGTGATCATAGCATGATCGCCTTTGATTTAATTATTTATTTATTTTATTTATTTAACAGTATTTCTAAATTAGTGGAGGAGGGATAGTAAGGAAATCCACAGTACTACCTTTTAACTTTCGAAAGGGAGACTATGATAAAATGAGGAAAACAGTTAAGAAAAAACTAAAAGGAGCAGTTGCGAAGGTTAAAGACGTACATCAAGCTTGGGTGTTGTTGAAAAATACTATCTTGGAAGCCCAGACCAGCTGTATTCCACGCTTTAAGAAAAGTGGAAGGAAGTCCAAAAAACTGCCAGCATGGTTTAAAGGTGAGGTCAGAGAGGCTGTTGTTGCCAAAAAAGCATCTTTCAGGAAATGGAAAAAAAAGCCAAACGACGAAACCTGGAAACAGCACAAGTACTGGCAAGTCAAGTGCAAGGCATTGATAAGGCAGGCAAAGAGAGAATTTGAGAAGAAGCTTGCTGCGGAAGCAAAAACGCGAAATAAAGACCTTTTCAAGTACATTCGTAGCAAAAAACCTGTGAGAGAGTCAGTTGGTCCATTAGATGATAAAGGGGTTAAAGGAGCACTAAGAGGCAACAAGGCGATAGTGGAGAGACTGAATGAATTCTTTGCTTCGGTCTTACTGAGGAAGATGTAGGGATGTTACCATGACTGAAGTGGTATTTAAAGGTGTGGAAGAATTGAAGGAAATATCGATACATCGGGAAGATGTCTTACAACTATTAGATAAACTGAAGAGTAGCAAATCACCTGGGCCGGATGGTATACATCCAAGGGTGTTGAAAGAACTGAAATATGAGATTGCAGAGCTGCTATCAGTAATCTGTGAACAATCATTAAAATCATCTCTAATACCTGAAGATTGGAGGATTGCCAATGTAACACCAATTTTTAAAAAGGGTTCCAGAGGTGATCTGGGAAACTACAGACCGGTGAGCCTGACGTCAGTACCGGGAAAAATGGTAGAAACCATCATAAAGAATAAAATTACTCAGCATGTATATAGTCACAACCTAATGGGAGACAGCCAACATGGCTTTAGACAAGGAAGATCTTGTCTTACTAATCTGTTATGTTTTTTTGAAGGAGTGAATAAACAGGTGGACAAAGGTGAGTCAGTTGATATTGTGTATCTGGACTTTCAGAAAGCCTTTGACAAGGTCCCTCATCAGAAACGTTTGGCAAAACTAAAGAGTCATGGGATAGGAGGCAGTGTACTATTGTGGATCAGGAACTGGTTAAAAGATAGAAAGCAGAGGGTAGGGCTAAATGGCCAATTTTCACAATGGAGAAATGTAAATAGTGGTGTACCCCAGGGATCTGTGCTGGGTCCGCTGCTTTTTGACATATTCATAAATGACCTGGAAAGTGGAATAATGAGTGAGGTTATCAAATTTGCAGATGACACAAAACTATTTAAAGTTGTTAAAACCCAAGAGGATTGTGAAAAATTGCAAGAGGATCTTGATAAATTGGAAGACTGGGCATTAAAATGGCAGATGAAATTTAATGTGGACAAGTGCAAGGTTATGCACCTAGGGAAGAACAACCCAAACTATGGTTACACGATACAAGGTTCCACATTAGGAACCACCACCCAGGTAAAAGATTTAGGCGTCATTGTGGATACCATGTTAAAACCCTCGGCCCAGTGTGCAGCGGCGGCCAAGAGAGCAAATAGAATGCTAGGTATGATAAGGAAAGGAATGGAAAATAAAACAAAAGATATTATAATGCCTCTATATCGTTCCATGGTGAGACCGCACCTTGAATATTGTGTGCAATTCTGGTCGCCGTATCTTAAAAAGGATATAGCGATTTTAGAAAAGGTACAGAGAAGAGCCACCAAAATGGTAAAGGGGATGGAAGGATACTCCTATGAAGAAAGGCTAAAAAGGTTAGGGCTCTTTAACCTGGAAAAGAGACAGCTGAGGGGAGATATGATAGAAGTCTATAAATTAATGAACGGAGTGGAACGGGTAAACGTAGATCGATTGTTTACCTTATCAGAATATAGAAAGACTAGGGGAAATGCAATGAAGCTACAGGGTAAACTATTTAAGACTAATAAAAGAAAATATTTTTTCACTCAACGTGTAATCAAACTCTGGAATTTGTTACCGGAGGATGTAGTAAAGGCTGTTAGTGTAGCTGGGTTTAAAAAAGGTTTGGACAAGTTCCTGGAGGAAAGGTCCATAAACCATTATTAAGAAGTGACCGAAGATATCAATGCTTGACCCAGTACAAGCTTTGTGGAACTTGTGTCTCTTGGGGAAACTGCTAGGTACATATGACCTAGATTGGCCACTGTTGGAAACAGAATACTGGGCTTGATGGACCTTGGTCTGACCCAGTATGGCATATCTTATGTTCTTATGTTCTTATGTACAGCTTCTGACTTTCATTTCATGTGCAGCTACATCAGCAGTCAGACGTCCCGAGGGCTTTGATCCAACCGCATCATAAATGCTGGCTTTACTCTGAAAAGTCTTCAGCTCTTCCCCAGTAGCTAGTTGAATGCCTTCTGACCTGGGAGTCTCATCTTCCAGCACTATAGCACAATTTGTTTTGTTTTAACTATCCATTGGGTTTTTATGGCAAGATACAGAAGTAGATTGCCGGGCCTTTCTTCCGCGCAGTTTAAGTTTGGTGTTGTTGCCGTTGTCACAGAAATGTGATCCTCTGCCGTCAACACTATCCCATTCTGCTACTGCCCAGATGGGTGGTTTGTCTTGGTCTGGCACCTCAGCTGAGACCTGTCCATCTTGGGAGACCCTACCAGTATTTAAACTACCGATAGTTTAGCTCTCAGCATCACTGATGCACACAAGCCCTCACAGCACGACAAGCTGCAAACCAAGTGAGGGAGGTTTATTGGAGAAGGGTTAAATTATAGAGGGGTCCCAAGGGTCCCACATATAACACAGGCTAAAGGCAGGGTATACACATGTCATACTGATAATACAAACATTGATGTGCACATCAGTATGGAGATAGTGATCAGCTGAGATAGCAATGACAGGTTCCAAACTTTGCAGAGTTCCACAACACAAATAACAGACCTCTGAAACAAGGGAGTACTATATGCATTTGGAATGCAGCAACAGTAAAGTACAGCTCTGGTTGTGCTTTTATGTGGCAAGGCAGAAACACCACTTTGTAGCACGTTAGAGACAGAAACAGACTCATGCATTAGCCCATGTGTTTCCCTGCTATGCTATGGCGTGAATGGAGATCATTTCTCAAGAAGATGAGAAGATATCTGAGCAAGGACTAAGCTTTCAAGCAGTCTTGAAGGAAAGCCAAGCTTAGATACTGTGCACAGTTAGCCAGTACAGAGGGATCAAGGGAGGGCCTCCTAGGGATAGGCTGGAGTACCGCAAGCTTCCAAGGGGCAGGAAAGGAGCCAGCAAATAATGGAAATTACACTTACCTGGTAATTGATGTTCCTTGAGGGAGTACAGTTCAGTCCTCCACCACTGGGTAGTGCACCTCCTCCTGCAACATGGAGACTGGACAAGTCAAACTTGTGACATCACCGGGTATATCCTGCTGGTCTTCTCCCATGATCCCCCAGTGACCTACTGTCAAAGCAGACTCAAAGGAGCAAACAAACAACCAGTTAAAGTACTAAATACAAAGCTATGCTCAAACTTCAACTTTAAAATCACAGGGCCCCAAAAAGAAAGGCCGAAAACACCCTCCTCCGTGCCCCTGTCCCCCTGCGCACCAAACAGCGGAAGACAGAGAGCTAGAAGGAAGGAGAACTAAGGAAGAGTATAGGCAGAAAAGGTTGCTCTCGCGATTGCCTGCCAATCAGAGCCCGTTGCCGATTCTAGGATCCGAAAGCATACTCGGAACTGACGCCTCGCGTCTGAAACATCCATGCCCGGGCGGGAATGAGGACTGAACTGTACTCCCTTAAGGAACATCAGTTACCAGGTAAGTGTAATTTCCATTTCCTTATCGGTCCTACAGTTCAGTCCTCCACCACTGGGATGTACCAGAGCAGTAATCATTGGGAGGGACCTATCCAGTCGGCTCGGCCCCTAAACGAACAGAGCAGGCACCGACCCCGGCCCGCTCCTCACGTCAACAGGTGGTAAGCCAACCAGGAAGACACGACCGAGAGCCCACTTGGATCCTCTTCACTGGTGAAAACAGCACAGAACTCTGCCCCAAGCAGCACTAGTGCTTCATAAAGACAAACTCGCCATCGCAAACACACTGAACACCCTAGAAACAGACCTACTGAGAAGGCTACCGGAGCTCCGCCTGAAAAATCCGCTTGAGCTCCCCCTTGGCTCTCGACCCCACCAGGGTGTCAAGTGTTAGCAACCGCTGCTCTCCCGCAGAACCCGCCTCCACGGAGGGACAGGCAGCGAAGAGACCTCCCAGAAAGCGACGGAACCTCACCTAAGGTCCAAGGAACGCAGTTTACAAGCAAACTGTTCTTGCGTAAGTCCCAAACCGACAACTAAACAGGCACAGCCGGATTCCACGAGGGTGAACGGAACCGAGGTCCATCCAGACAGAGGTGGGAAGCAAAATGAGGGAAATGGAAAAACCACCATCGTCAAACACCCTATTTGTCACACCTCTTAAGGGCTTTATTCTTTGCAACACAAAGTAGCTCTACAGCTATGTCCTGGACCAGTTGGAGTCTTTTTAATTGAGAATGTGGAATGCAGCTAAGCAATGAGTTGCAATAAACCAAGCGTGATCCACCAAGGGCATATAAGAGGGTGTCAAGTGCCCCAGAGTCCAGCGTTGTTTCAGAAGATGTGGAGTCTTACATGGTGTGACAAAAAAGAAAGGAGACTCTGGTAGCCACGCCCACGACGCAATGCCAGTAGGCCAACTGCTTACATCACCTGGATATGCCCTCCGGAATTGGAGGAACCATGCAGAAGTAGCAATCGCCGACGTGATCCATGGGCCCTCTCCAGATCATTGGAACCGCAAAAGACTTTGATGGTCTTTTCCCATCCATCCACAGCCTGAGATCTGCTACACATGTATTGCAGCATATGTGTGGCGCCTAGCTTTTATCCTGATCTTTTATTCTGCAGCCAAAATATAAATTGTAGGCTTTCTGAACCGCCACAGTCATATGCCATTTTTGTGATGTAAAAGTCACATCACCACAACTAGAGCAGAAATTATCTGCATGATTAACACCAGGACGAGGAATCGCCAAATATGCTGTGAGTGACCTATCGGTATAAAATAAATATGTCTTTTTTTTTTTTTTTTTACTGTCAAGCGAGGCAAATTTAAGTAGTGACTGCATCAACTGGTTTTGGACAGTTATTTCGATTGGTTGCAAGTAAAGATTATGCAAGCTCACGCAAATGTTGCAGAATACACTGGTAATGGTCCCCACTGACTAATGAAGAGCACATATCTTAGCAACCAGACCCAGTGGGCCATTTTCACTATGACCTCTGAAAGGCATAGAATGGACCGGGCCACGGCCCCGTACCAATACGTCGACGCTATCCAGTAGCCTCATATGTCCTCTGCTAAACATCGACCCGTCGCCGCAGACTGACAGGTCGCCATGAGGTCCAATATGGGCTGACCGCATCTGAGCACACGTGGCGCGCACACCGCCTGATGCAATCTCACTCCTCCGGCAAACACTCGGACCCCGCTAAGGACATTCGCCACCACAGTGTCCCCACCGAAACGCAGGCCACCAAGGCTTCAACCGCGCACGCTGTCCCTTCGCTCGGGCCACCCTGACCACCCGACCAACTCCACCCTGCCGATCGAAATAGGCCACCATCCCGGAGATCTCAGACAGTACCTACAGCGCTCGATCCGCTACCGTGTCCGTGAACGCCTGCCACGGCTGACGTACCGCGTACCGTTCCAGTCAGACGATGGAACACTGGGCATGCTGCGTACACTAAAACGCCTTGTACATAAAGGATCCCCAAAATGTAGCTGAGTCTAACCACGCTCCGGCCAAGCTCCCGGAAGAAAGGGACAGAACCTTATAAAAAAGAAGTGGGGACAATTAGGAAGGCTTTCCTGTTTGATTATTCTTTTTTTTTTTTTCCTTTTTACAACTCCATAAGGGCCACAAGGCACACAACCGAACAGGGCATTGTCCAGAGAACGCAAGGCCCCTCCTCCAGGCTGACTCCACAGCCTAAACCGGCAGTCACCTTGGCTGATGCCGAGCAGCGCGGAAGCCAACTTGTAAGCCCAGCATATGAAGTATGCCTACTAGTACAGCATTCCACAATGGAGGGACATGTAACCGGATGGCTTTGAATATGAACCTACAGATATCCCGCGCTTGCTCCAAGACAAGCACTGTGCAGCCTACTGGTCTTCTCGGAGCACCGCCACGACCCGAAGACCTAAACCGGCCAGCAAAAGACGACGTACGCTGGGCCCGAAGGAACCTGGTTGAACGGATCCCAGCACTCCCTGTATCGTTAGGATCGGAGCCTCCCCCCAAGGACTCAGCCCTGGCTGGAACCGGCTGAGCATAACTCCAGGCCCTGCGGCGAGCCCCCACGAAGAAGTGGGACGCAACGATGCCTTGAGGAAAGGGAAGGCCCAATGGGTGAAGCAAGTTGCTAGCCGACCAAGGGAGTAAACCCCACACGCGCACCTCAACGGAAGGTCGGAAGAACCAAGGATTCTGGTCCCACAGGTGCGCCTGCTAGCCTTTAACAACATACACCTCCGCAGGTACAAAAAACTTAAATTGTGAGCACCTTCAGGGGTAAGGGGAATAGACGACAGCCTCCGACTGTTGACCACTTGTCTTGCACAACATACAGCAGCACCCCACCAAACAAATGATTGGGAATATATGACCTCAGAACCCCAAGACAGAGGTAAAACAGTAGAACGTGCAGTGGACGTGAACTTCCAGATCTGCCAGCCCCCCTGCCCACATTGAGAAGAGGCAGAGAAGAACTGGACCGGCGGATCTGGAGGGGTGCCTCCTGGACAGCCGGGCCACCGAAGGGAAAGCTGATGACTGAGGCCCAAACTCCTCAGGATGGCCCCGTCTTGCATTGGCAACCCCATGCAACACCATGACAACCCCGCTCACGATATCCCAAGCGATCTCTGTCATTGCTGCAACAATCACCTGAGCATGAGATCACAGACGGAACACGGACATGCAGACGCACTCAAGGAGAGTGCACCTAAGAAGTATGAGCCTATCCAACATCCAGCACCACATGTCCAGGTGTCCCACTCCTGTCACCCAAAACACAGGACGCTTGAACCTAGGTGACCGCCATAGCAAAGACAGGGAGGCCTGACTGCCGCTATCAACCCTTCCAGGACCCTGGAACACTAAGCCCCGGACTGTGCCATCCAGCAACACTTCTCACGATCCCCAGCAGGGGCCTTTCCCCAGATGGCCCAGATGGGCAGTGTTCCCGCCATATGGGCAAGCTGCGCTCTGATAACATAGTGCAGAAAACCAAATCAAAGTGTCTTAACCTAGCTAATTTTTGTCTAATAGTGATCATTCATAATATCAGCCAGGCTCAATCATGACATTAGTATTAATGATCTCTAAAGATTGAAGAGTTACTAATGTAACACTAATTGGTTTTTTTTTTGTTGTTGTTTTTTTAAAGAGCTTCAAAGGCGATCTTGGAAACTACAGACCAATGAATCGGAGTTCAGTGCCAGTTAAATGATAGAACTTGTTCTGAAAAGCAGCACCAAGCTGTCTTTTCAAAGGGTTAATAAACATGTGAGTAAGCCAAATGATATGTATCTGGATGTTTTAGAAGGTACTTGACAAAACCCCTTATGAACTTCTACTGAGGAAGGAGATGATGTGCTATTATAGAATGGGAAATGGATCAAAAACAGGAACACAATAGGACTAAATGGCCAGTTTTCTCACAGGAGACCCGTAAATAGTGGAATGTCTCGGGATCTGCACTGGAACTGGCATCTGGTAACATCTACTGCACTGAAATGATCTGGAAAAGAGATCAGCAAGCATGGCGATCAAATTTGCAGATGGCATAACGACATTTAGAGGCTGTCTGCACAATTTCCAAGCGTATAAACATGGAAATAGCATCCTTATGTAAATGACAATTTCAGAAAGGGCTCAATTTGTAGGTGGTTGTGCCGCCGATGACCCTGAATGGCCAAATCCTAGCACGGAAACCTGCTGCTGACAGACGTCGCTAACTGCCAGAATGCAGACAAAGGTAAAGGCACCCCCCAAGAAGTAAAAACCCAAACCAATCACATTGCATTCAAAGAACTATAAACTATCATGAAATTAAAAGGAAATTAAAATTAGAATTAAAATTAAAAGTAACAGCAAAAGGAAGTCCTTATCTGGGTGTAGCCGCGTGGAACAGCGTCGTCTGCTCAAACGCGGGGCTGCTCCGCTCTCCGCCACGAGGCCTCAGCCCTGCCGAGAAAATGGCGCCAATCCGAAGCAGGCCCGTTTGGCGCCAAACACCACAGAGGCGGCAAGAGCTCAGAGCCCCTCCATGCGGACTCGAGAGACTCCCTTGTGGTGTCGGGATGCAGCAGTTACCCCGCTGTAGCTGCGGGGTGAAGAGCTGTCCAGACACGCTGCTGCCTCGCGCCACCAGAAGTAGCAGACGCTGCGAGCCCCGGCCCACTGGCTAAAGAACCTCGAACGGCCTGAGGCTCCCGCCACGATGGGAATCTGCCGCATGGACACTGCCAAAATGCAGGTGTTCCACAGAGCTCTCCCCGTACAGTCCTGGGGGAGAGATCATCACCGGGCACAGAGACCGAAGAATCCCAAGCAGAGAGGCTAGCTGGCAGCGTGAACTTTGAAAAGGGACAGAACCCCCCTTTACACTAAGGCAGACTAGGTGAAAATAAATAAAGTAAAAGTAAATGAAATTAAATGAAAATGAATTCAATTTACAGGATTACACCTAAAGAAGGGCAAAAGAAACACAAGGTAAATCAAATCCTGACTAACTGCTCCTAAACTGCTTCTCAAGTGAGCCCAGCACCTAGGCTCACTACGTCCTCATGCTGCATGGAGACTGGACACACTGGGGGATCATGGGAGAAGACCAGCAGGATATACCCGGTGATGTCACAAGTTTGACTTGTCCAGTCTCCATGTTGCAGGAGGAGGTGCACTACCCAGTGGTGGAGGACTGAACTGTAGGACCGATAAGGAACATGTTGCATTAAGAATGGACAGAAGAGGCGGAAGAGGGGTTAGTGAAAGCTTGAGTGGCAAGGCATGATGGATCGGGTCCACAGAGCAGGTGCCTTTATGGGTGGAAGACCATAAGAACATAAGATATGCCATACTGGGTCACACCAAGGTCCATCAATCCCAGTATCCTGTTTCCAACAGTGGCCAATCTAGGTCATACATACCTAGCAGTTTCCCCAAAAGACACAAGTTCCACAATGCTTGTACTGGGTCAAGCATTGATATCCTGGGTCCCTTCTTAATAATGGTTTATGGACCTTTCCTCCAGGAACTTGTCCAAACCTTTTTAAAACCCAGCTACACTAACAGCCTTTACTACATCCTCCGGTAACAAATTCCAGAGTTTGATTACACGTTGAGTGAAAAAATATTTTCTTTTATTAGACTTAAATAGTTTACCCTGTAGCTTCATTGCATGTCCCCTAGTCTTTCTATATTCTGATAACGTAAACAATCGATCTACGTTTACCCGTTCCACTCCGTTCATTAATTTATAGACTTCTATCATATCTCCCCTCAGCCGTCTCTTTTCCAGGTTAAAGAGCCCTAACCTTTTTGCCTTCCTTCATAAGAGTATCCTTTCATCCCCTTCACCATTTTTTTTTTATTAGTTTTCAGTGAAATACAATATCACAGAAAGTAAAGTAAATCATCAAAAAATAAAACAGAGCATAATATGAGGAAATACATTTTAACGGATGTAGTCCACGTCAAGAGAGATAGGCAGAGATAACACAGGTACACTACCAAAAAACTGCCTCCAGGTTTGCAACTGATTCCTATAGATTTTGGGGTGCTGAATCCAGGAAAAATAGCCAAAATGTTCCATCACGTCACGTTTTCTTGCAAAATTAGATTTCTTACCCATATAAGGAATGTTCACATAATTTCTTTTTAGCCGACTGCAGTTTATTTTCTTGGCCCAAAATAGAGGTTGTAATGGTTAACTAACTAGAAACACTCCCTCATGATATTTTAGAGTGTTTTGTATTCATTTTATACATTAACAGGACAATTGGGAGGCGGGGGGCTAAATCCAGTACTCGCGCTGGCGCATGTTCTTTCCTGTTCGCCTCGCCTCGTTCGCTCGCTCAAACACGGTGGTTGCGACATGAACGTTCCTGTCAAATTTCAGTTTCTTGCAAGTTCATTATTACCTTTTGTTTGCTCAGTCGTAATCCAGCTTTATTCCGAAGTGGTTCACTACAGTTGTAGTTTGCAGTGCTGTGTATTTGTGATGGCTCACAGAGCCAGAGGTTGCGTCAACTCTCCGGACAGTTTTTGTTTTATTTGTGGGGAATATACCGTGAAAAAGCGGCAGAGGAACATTTCTGCATTTATTAAAAAAGTATATTTCGCCTATTTCGGTTTGAAGTTAGGCGATCAAGACAAACCGTGGGCTCCTCACAAAGTGTGCAAGACATGTGAGGAAGATCTACGCTTATGGATGAAAGGTAAAAAACAAGCATTTCGTTTCGGAATACCTATGATGTGGCGTGAACAAAGAGACCACAGCAGTGACTGCTATTTTTGCTCTTGCATTGTGAAGGGATACAACTTAAAAAATAAGAACGTAATAAGTTACCCCAACCTTCCCTCAGCAATTAGGCCTATGCCTCATAGCAACGAAGTACCTGTGCCTGAACCACCAAAATCTTTGGATCATATTTGTGTGGACGGTTCTGATCATGATGAGACTCATCAGATGGCTTTTCCCGATGAGTCCAGTACTTCCGAGTTTGAAACTGAACCAGATCCGAAACCTGAACTTTTCTCTCAAGCTGAATTGAATGATTTAGTCCGGGATTTAGGACTCCCAAAAGATGCTGCCCAACTGCTAGGTTCTCGGCTTAAACAGAAAAATCTATTGTCACCAGAAACAACTTTTTATTGGTACCGCAACCGCGAGACACAATTTTTGAAGTATTTCAGCAAAGAGGAAGATTTGGTATTTTGCAACGATATATACGGAGTGATGGAAAAGTTTAAACTCAAGTATGATCCTGCTGAATGGCGGCTGTTCATTGATTCGTCAAAAGACAGCATAAAAGGTGTTCTTCTTCATAATGGCAACACATTCGCTTCAGTTCCTATTGCTCACTCTGTTATTCTCCAAGAAAAATACGAGAATTTGGCCTTGATTCTTCAGAAGATTCGTTATGATGAGCATAAGTGGATGATTTGTGGAGACTTTAAAATTCTATCCATGCTATTAGGGCAGCAATCCGGTTTCACCAAATATCCCTGCTTCCTTTGCTTGTGGGATAGCCGGGCCCGCGACCTACACTGGGGGAAAAAAGACTGGCCAATTCGGGAGTATTTGAGACCCGGTGAGAAAAATGTTCTTCATGAGAGCTTGGTACCTCGTGATAAAATTCTATTACCACCTCTCCACATTAAGTTGGGTCTCACCAACCTAATCAACTTGCAACCTGCCAACAGAAATAGAAGAACTACCGCCATAAACAACCTCCAGGTACCAATAAGTATAAGATCAGCTAAAACAACCACAAGCAACAGGGCATACTCCTACACGGCCCCTCACTCTGGAACCAACTCCCGCCTGAGTTGCGCTCAATCAACGACCTGATGGCTTTCCGAAAAAACTGAAGACATATTTATTTCAACAGGCCTACAACATATCCTGAACAACAACACTCTCCACCCAGTATCTGCTCCAACAAAATTTCATCAAATGTAAAATAATCTTATGCTCCTGAATGTAACAAGCATAAAATGTATATATGTTAATATCTCCCTCTCCCCCATCTATACATGTATGCTGTGAATATCCCTTGAATCATATTTCCCTGTTTATTGAAAATTCCTGGCATTGGTCTGACAACCTATCAGACAACCTTTGTAAATCACGCTGTAAATTTTGAAATTTGTCAATTGATCTGACTCTCCCTGTTTACCTAATCAAACCGCTCCTGATCGCTGGAAGTAGCGGTATATAAATATATGCTAAATAAAATTAAGCAATTCATCAAGTCCCTTCCAAAAGATGGTGAGTGCTTTCGGTACCTTTGCTCAAAGTTCCCCCGACTTTCTGAAGCAAAGCTAAAGGAAGGAGTGTTTGTTGGCCCTGATATAAGGAAACTCATTTCAGATGGAACATTCGCTGAAACGATGTCTGAGAAGGAAAAAGAAGCCTGGGATTCCTTCAAGGATGTTGTTCTCAAATTCTTGGGGAACAGGCGGGATGAGAACTATAAGGATATTGTTGCCAGGATGCTCAATGCCTTCAAAGAACAAGGCTGTAACATGAGCCTGAAAGTCCATTTCTTGCACTCCCTTGTGAACTACTTTCCCGAAAACTTGGGGGCGTACAGTGAAGAACAAGGTGAAAGGCAAGGAAGATGGAACACCACTATGATGGCTGATTTCTGCTGGTTGCTGCTGCGGGAAACCCCAGAAGAAAAATACGCCAAGCAGCGCACCAAGAGAAGCATTCGGGGGAAGAAGAAACGGGCCCACCAGGAGATTGATTGACCCAAGAATGACTTTAAAATCTAAATTGTGTTGACAAATATCGTGTTTTTACTAAACTTTGAAATAAAAATTTGCTAGTTATTACCACATTGTCGTATCTCATTTATTAGAATTTTATTTTCACACCATCGGGTGTTTGTCTTCATGTATTGCAATGGTGCGGTTTGCGTTTTCTATTCTTACATACATACCTGTACAACATTTTTTGCACATTTCTTTGCTTTGCTTTGTGTCTAACCTCGCTCTTATATGCTCAATGTTTGTGCACATGTATGTGGCTGTTTTAAGTGCAGACAATTTTGCTACCATCACAGTGTGTTTTGTTGACATTACTCTATTCTTATGTGCTGCCTTGTTACAATTTTCTTTATTCTTATTTGAATAACTACTAAACAATTAGTATAAAGAATTCATCCAAGAAACTTTTATCTCGATCGCACTCAATCTGAAACGTTCACCTCAAACTGCTAACCCAATGTAGCAAAAAATCTGTACGTGATGGAGCAAATTGGTTACCAGATTTGGATTCAGCGCACCAAAAAACGTAAAAATCAATCGAAACATTAGAGGCAGTTTAAAAAAAATTTTTTTTAGTGTACCTGTGTAATATTATGTACAATGATAATTACAGAAAACAAGGCCATTCATAAGCCAACAAATTAGAAGGATCCATAATTACCCAGATACAATTCCCTTAACCTGTACCTACATGATCAACAATAAATTTCTCCAAATGTGAGACATCTACAAAAACAAAAGAATCCCCTTCATAATTTACCACACATTTACAAGGGAACCAAAGAAAAAACGTCGCCCCCAATGCTAAAACCCTAGGTTTCAGCTGTAGGAACTGACGCCTTCGAAGTTGCGTCTCACGAGAAACATCAGGAAAAATATTTATAGATTGCCCACAGAATTTGGCCGTCTTAGTTTTAAAGAACGCACGCAAAATGCACTGCTTAAGATCCACAGAAGGTAACGTGACCATTAATGTGGACCTAGTAGAAATTATGTCTGATGAGTCTTCAAGAAAAGCAGTCAAACTAGACATAGGAGGAACAATCTCATCCAAACCCCCCTCTTCAGTATTAACACGTTTAGTACTTGCTAAAAGATAATAAGCATGAGAAATAGCAATAGCATCTGAAAAATTCAATATTTCCTTGAAATACTTATCAAGGAGAATTCTAGCGGACAACAATGAAGAGTGAGGAAAATTTAAAAAACGAAGATTACAAGATCGGGACGAGTTCTCCAAGGCTTCCACTTTAGAATACAGTATCAATGAATCTTTAACAGCGGCGGCACTAGCCGCAGAAAGCAGATTTACCTGGGAACTCAACTTCCCTACAGCCCTATCAGTCACAGTGACCTTCTCATCAAATTGTCGAAAGGAAACGACAGCTTCCTGAGAAAATACACATAAAGCATTTAACGTTAGGGACATTTTCTTATCTATAGATTGCAGAGCACCCCAAATATCTTTTAACGTAATCTCTGCTTCAGGGAGTTTGGGAGAAAGCTCCAATAAGCTGCCAGAGGCAGCAAGTTGTACTGGCAAAGGAAAAATAACATTGATTTTAGATATACTTGCAGATTCTGAAGACTCACCAGGCAAACACTGCACTTGAAGCGGTAGCAGTAAGGGAGGGGGGGTTCTCCCACCAGAACTGAGGGAGACCCCGTCTGGGGAGGACTGCGCCAGGGGGACAGGAGTGAAGTGTTTGTCAAGAGGTCTGACTGGTTTATCACCGGTACTGGCCTCCTGACCCCTATTCGCCCCCTTTGCCTTTCGCTTCCCCATAGCTCTATACTACAGGGTGGAAAGACAAAACCCCACAGACGCCGCAGTGGCGCCAAAGGGACGCTCAAGGGGCCAGTCTATCCCCTTAGATCACGCCCCTTTGAGCCACGCCCCGCGGACACGCTCCTTGGTCAAAAAACTAATGAAATTAAATAGGGAAAAACCAAAGGACCCCGCCGGATAGGAGAGTGCCCCGGGCGCACCTGCCCGATCGTCAAAGGCACAGAAACCCCTGCACACACCAGCGAACCAGCAGCAGTCCCAGAGCAGATCACAGGCTCCAAATCCTTCAGCGTCTCTCTGCTTACTCCGAAGAGCCACCCCAGAGGTAGATGGATTTAAAGGTCCGTGGACCCCGCCGGGTAGGAGGGTGCCCCGGGCGCGCCTGCCCGATCGTCAAAGGCACAGAAACCCCTGCACACACCAGCGAACCAGCAGCAGTCCCAGAGCAGATCACAGGCTCCAACTCCTTCAGCATCTCTCTGCTTACTCCGAAGAGCCACCCCAGAGGTAGATGGATTTAAAGGTCCGTGGACCCCGCCGGGTAGGAGGGTGCCCCAGGCGCGCCTGCCCGATCGTCAAAAGGCACAGAAACCCCTGCACACACCAGCAAACCAGCAGCAGTCCCAGAGCAGATCACAGGCTCCAACTCCTTCAGCGTCTCTCTGCTTACTCCCCCCTTCACCATTTTGGTGGCTCTTCTCTGAACCTTTTCTAATATCGCTATATCCTTTTTAAGATAAGACGACCAGAATTGCACACAATATTCAAGGTGCGGTCTCACCATGGAACGATATAGAGGCATTATAATATCTTTTGTTTTATTTTCCATTCCTTTCCTTATGATACCTAGCATTCTATTTGCTCTCTTGGCCGCCGCTGCACACTGGGTAGAGGGCTTTAACATGTTATCCACAATGACGCCTAAATCTTTTTCCTGGGTGGTGGTTCCTAATGTGGAACCTTGCATCGTGTAACCATAGTTTGGGTTGTTCTTCCCTACGTGCATAACTTTGCACTTGTCCACATTAAATTTCATCAGCCATTTTCATGCCCAGTCTTCCAATTTATCAAGATCCTCTTGCAATTTTCCACAATCCTCTTCGGTTTTAATAACTTCAAATAGTTTTGTGTCATCTGCAAATTTGATAAACTCACTTGTTATTCCACTTTCCAGGTCGTTTATGAATATGTCAAAAAGCAGCGGACCCAGCACAAATCCCTGGGGTACACCACTATTCACCTTTCTCCATTGGGAAAATTGGCCATTTAGCCCAACCCTCTGCTTTCTATCTTTTAACCAGTTCCTGATCCACAGTAGTACACTGCCTCCTTTCCCATGACTCTAGTTTTGCCAAATGTTTCTGATGAGGGACCTTGTCAAAGGCTTTCTGAAAGTCCAGATACACTATATCAACCGACTCATTTCCTGAAAGATGCTCTTTTGGCAAAAACAGCCTCTCTGACCTCACCTTTAAACCATGCTGGCAGTTTTTTTGGACTTCCTTCCACTTTTCTTAAAGCGTGGAATACAGCTGGCCTGGGCTTCCAAGATAGTATTTTTCAACAATACCCAAGCTTGATGTAAGTCTTTAACCTTTGCAACTGCTCCTTTTAGCTTTTTCTTAACTATTTTCCTCATTTTATCATAGTTTCCCTTTTGATTTCCTTACTATCCCTCTTCCACTAATTAAATCAAAGGCAATCATGCTATGATCACTATTGCCAGGTGGCCCCAACACCCTTATCTCTTGCACTAGATCTGGTGTTCCACTAAGGACTAAGGGGTATGTTTACTAAACATTCATAACGTGCGGGGCCGCGCTAGTGTGCGTGTGCCACATAAGGAGTGGGCGTTGCGTCCTGAAAAAGAAAAACACGCGGTTTACATATGCGCCAATGTGCGCCCCGCACATGTGCGTCCCGCACATTACCGCCTGGAAAAGCTGCGCGGGAGGGAGAAGGCGGCGCGCTGATGAGAAAGCACATGAGCTGAGCCACAGCACGATGGGAATGACGCCTACCAATGGAGCAGGGATCGGGGGTTCAATCCCCCGCAGTGCCCAATGAAGCGGCAGGCTCAGGCACCATTTTAGGAGGCACAGAAATAGTGGGCAGCAGAAGGCGGCGCACTAATCCTTTACGAGGTAGAGGAACTTTGTGCGGCATAAGGCGGCGCGCTGATGAGAAAGCACACAAGCTGAGCCACAGCACGATGGGAACGACGCCTACCAATGGAGCAGGGATCGGGGGTTCAATCCCCCGCAGTGCCCAATGAAGCGGCAGGCTCAGGCACCATTTTAGGAGGCACAGAAAAAGTGGGCAGCAGAAGGCGGCGCACTAATCCTTTACGAGGCAGAGGAACTTTGTGCGGCATAAGGCGGCGCGCGGATAAGAAAGCACACAAGCTGAGCCACAGCACGATGAGAACGACGCCTACCAATGGAGCAGGGATCAGGGGTTCAATCCCCCGCAGTGCCCAATGAAGCGGCAGGCTCAGGCACCATTTTAGAAGGCACAGAAATAGTGGGCAGCAGAAGGCGGCGCACTAATCCTTTACGAGGTAGAGGAACTTTGTGCGGCATAAGGCGGCGCGCTGATGGGAAAGCACACGAGCTGAGCCACAGCACGATGGGAATGACGCCTACCAATGGAGCAGGGATCGGGGGTTCAATCCCCCACAGTGCCCAATGAAGCGGCAGGCTCAGGCACCATTTTAGGAGGCACAGAAATAGTGGGCATCAGAAGGCGGCACACTAATCCTTTACGAGGTAGAGGAACTTTGTGCGGCATAAGGCGGCGCGCGGATGGGAAAGCACACGAGCTGAGCCACAGCACGATGGGAACGACGCCTACCAATGGAGCAGGGATCGGGGGTTCAATCCCCCGCAGTGCCCAATGAAGCAGCAGGCTCAGGCACCATTTTAGGAGGCACAGAAATAGTGGGCAGCAGAAGGCGGCGCACTAATCCTTTACGAGGTAGAGGAACTTTGTGCGGCATAAGGCGGCGCGCTGATGGGAAAGCACACAAGCTGAGCCACAGCACGATGGGAACGACGCCTACCAATGGAGCAGGGATCGGGGGTTCAATCCCCCGCAGTGCCCAATGAAGCGGCAGGCTCAGGCACCATTTTAGGAGGCACAGAAATAGTGGGCAGCAGAAGGCGGCGCACTAATCCTTTACGAGGTAGAGGAACTTTGTGCGGCATAAGGCGGCGCGCTGATGGGAAAGCACACGAGCTGAGCCACAGCACGATGGGAACGACGCCTACCAATGGAGCAGGGATCGGGGGTTCAATCCCCCGCAGTGCCCAATGAAGCGGCAGGCTCAGGCACCATTTTAGGAGGCACAGAAATAGTGGGCAGCAGAAGGCGGCGCACTAATCCTTTACGAGGTAGAGGAACTTTGTGCGGCATAAGGCGGCGCGCGGATGGGAAAGCACACGAGCTGAGCCACAGCACGATGGGAACGACGCCTACCAATGGAGCAGGGATCGGGGGTTCAATCCCCCGCAGTGCCCAATGAAACGGCAGGCTCAGGCACCATTTTAGGAGGCACAGAAATAGTGGGCAGCAGAAGGCGGCGCACTAATCCTTTACGAGGTAGAGGAACTTTGTGCGGCATAAGGCGGCGCGCTGATGGGAAAGCACATGAGCTGAGCCACAGCACGATGGGAACGACGCCTACCAATGGAGCAGGGATCGGGGGTTCAATCCCCCGCAGTGCCCAATGAAGCGGCAGGCTCAGGCACCATTTTAGGAGGCACAGAAATAGTGGGCAGCAGAAGGCGGCGCACTAATCCTTTACGAGGTAGAGGAACTTTGTGCGGCATAAGGCGGCGCGCGGATGAGAAAGCACACGAGCTGAGCCACAGCACGATGAGAACGACGCCTACCAATGGAGCAGGGATCGGGGGTTCAATCCCCCGCAATGCCCAATGAAGCGGCAGGCTCAGGCACCATTTTAGGAGGCACAGAAATAGTGGGCAGCAGAAGGCGGCGCACTAATCCTTTACGAGGTAGAGGAACTTTGTGCGGCATAAGGCGGCGCGCTGATGGGAAAGCACACGAGCTGAGCCACAGCACGATGGGAACGACGCCTACCAATGGAGCAGGGATCGGGGGTTCAATCCCCCGCAGTGCCCAATGAAGCGGCAGGCTCAGGCACCATTTTAGGAGGCACAGAAATAGTGGGCAGCAGAAGGCAGCGCACTAATCCTTTACGAGGTAGAGGAACTTTGTGCGGCATAAGGCGGCGCGCGGATGGGAAAGCACACGAGCTGAGCCACAGCACGATGGGAACGATGCCTACCAATGGAGCAGGGATCGGGGGTTCAATCCCCTGCAGTGCCCAATGAAGCGGCTGGATGAGCCATCATCTGTCATGAGCAATAGTGATCTAGGAGGCATTTTACATGTTATTGTTATTACTCCCCCTTGCAAATGCACTATGAAAGCACTGTAATATCAGGTGATGCATATGACGCAATATAAGGTACCTCACATGTCAAATCCTAAAGCGCATTGTCCACCAAGGAAATCACAATGTCGTGTGTAGGGTGCTTTACAGTTTGTCATATGAGGCAGGGCATGGTCCAAGCACAGTCAGTGCTGGCATCACTGTGCAGTCTAACGCAGGGAAATCCCAGGTAGGTGAGCAGACATGCAGGAGGGAACAGCAGTGTAGCACAATGGTTAGGGCATTGCGTGATGGTGCAGGGGTCATGGTGCCAAATGAGCAGTGACCAAGGTTGGCTTAGTGACATCTGTTTTCTCAGAATGCAACTGTACAGTAAGCTGTGCTGCCATCTAAACACAAGCCTAGCCAGAGTATCGTTCCGTTAGGCTGCTACACAATGCACACCATAAACAACCATCATCAAATGCGAGTGCACATGTAACCCAAATACTGCACAGAGCCGAAAGGAAAGGCAATCCAAAAGTATAAGAACCACTGACATCACAGGTGCTGTACCACAAAGATCTCCACAAGGCTATGTGGCGGCAACAGAAATGGATAAAGACACTGGTGCCAGCTGTAGCTATGTACAGAGTGATGGATAATGTACCATGTTATAATGATGGTGTGTAACAGTGGATGGGAAGATGTGTCCAGCAGAGGAGGCTGAAATGGCAGGATCTGTGAAATATCATGATTACAGTGGACTAGCGATGATATGCAGAGCAAACACAGGAGCGACAAACATGGAGAGTTGTGATGCAGGAAGGTGTAGGAGTGCAGGAAGGGTTGCAGCTGCATGCACATCAGGGTAGCATGACACAAGAGTTGGCAGACAGAAGATGGACAGATGCATGGCTCACAACTCAGATGAGTGTACAATGTGTCCACAGCACAAACCTGACAACATATGACAGTCAAACAAATGGAAAACACAACTGCAGGACACGCATGCACATCCAAGAGAACAGAGAGGAATCACACATACGAACAACACCAGAAATGTAAAAGCAAAAACAGGTAGGAAACAGCACCAATGTGTGTGTTTTAGCAAAGGATGCAGTCAGAAATAGTCCAGGCCCTCACGCTACATGCATGCTGGTTGTAAGGACAGGCAAACCCACAAGGGAAACCATGAACAAATGCACCTGCAGAACTCCTGTGTACATTTCAGATCACAGTCTGTAGTTGGGACCAGGGACGCATGCACAAACACACAATGATATGTGATGCTGTAGACACAGCATGCAAAATATACAGACCACATCACCCCAATCCTGAAAGAAACATACATACAGGCACCTGAAGCAAGGAGTCAATACAAAGCCCTCCCACTCACCAACAAAGTCATACATGAAGCACGCAACCCCCAAATCAACACCAGACTGTGTCGCCCAGGCCACGGCACAACTACCAGACAAGCCCCCACCAACTCCGGTACTGTAAGCAACAAATGAACCAAATGCCCGCAAGGGACCTGCAATCGAGACCCTGAACATCCTGCCCCATGTATCATGCACAGCCCCCCAAGATGTCCTGGTAACAACCCAGACCACTAATCCATTATAAAACAGCTGAAAAACATACTGTCCCAGGAACCCCACTAATCCAACCCCTAACCCACCCCATACAAATATGACAATGTGCACAATCTGTCAATGTCCATAGTATGTCCTATGTCCCCATTTGAAACCGTCAATGTAGCCCCCCTGGCAATGGCCGTGGCCAACATGTAAAACCTCCCCCCCCCTCGTATGAAACCCCCCTTGACCGTGTGAAAAGTGGGATACCAAAACAAATACATAAATATATACAGACATAACAAGAGCAAAGCAAGGTATCCCCAAGGGCAGTGGAGGATGCGTGGCGAAGCAATGTACTGATCATGGACAGGACAGCAGAGAGCAACACATGAAAAAGGGTGAACACACACCTGCTGAAACCCAGCACCACCACACCCCCAGGTGCACAGCAGTGTAAACAACATAATGAGAGAAACCTATGTAACAGATGATATCTGCTGGCTAGGCAGCACACAGTGCACACCCTGCTGCACCCTGATCACAGACAAGGGTGTGTGTAGAGTTGATTAACCTGCAGTGAACTAATGGTCAAGTCAGCATAATGTACAAAATAATTAAAAACAAAGGATATCGTGGGCTAAACGCATAACCTTATTTGAAAACACATGCCACCAACCACACCCACAAATAATACACTGAGCCCAAGGAATACATAATATTCCAAAGACAGGGTCTGTATGTGAACCAGTAAGACCTGTGATGTGCAAAATGCCAGACACATGCACAGCTGCCATCGTACACTGTTGTGAGCACAGGTGGACATGCACCTTGCAAGCAAACCAGTAGACACAAGTGTGAATGTGCTCTACGAGAGGAGGAGCAGCCTAGTCGTCACAAAACTGTCATGCACACAAGGCAACCAGTCCTCATTTCACAAAACCAGATCATGTGGCCCTTGGAAAGTAACTCGAGGAACATTGTCAAGGTAACCACGGAGTCCCAAGGTCACAAGGAGTCATGACATATTCAAAGGTAGACATTGTAGTGCATGTGTGAACATGACCAAGCAGCAAAAGGAACTAATGTCTGTATAATACATATATTTATTTGGATCACACCTCCCAGTTACTGTACACAGTGTAATCATAATTTCAAAGTAAGCCCCTCCCTGTTTAAAGATGGGAACACAGTCAGCAAGGTACAAACACACATGCCACATAAAGGTCAATGCCTGCGCACAATTGAGTGGCATGAGATCTCTGGTGGAACAGGTGCATGATATGCACTGGGTTCCAGGGCCACATACACGAGCATCTGCTGCATGCCCACAATGTGTGAGCTACATATGAGGGCATGTAGACTCGAGGCGTTGTAAGTGTAAGACCCCAAACACATCACATGTCCCCCCCCCCCAACATAGCCCTCATGCAACACAGGTGGCCCCCAAAAGAGAAAAACATATGCTGGCACAATGTTGACATGTGACAAACACCCTCATTAAGTTATGTCCAACCTCCCACATAATGGCTGATTGGCACATCAGAAAGTATTCAGTGTACATGACAAATATCATCTAGAGCTGAATGATTGTATGCTAACAGGTAGCAGGGACACATGAACACAGAGAAAATACAAAGCACACAACTCCCTGAAAGGTGCAGACATAACACCGTGCAGTATGTCCCCTTGCATTGTTTGTTTGGTGGACAGTGTTTGGCTACCGATAGCATGGTCCATGCAATGCTGAAGTGTAGGAGGACAATGGACACCCACTCTGACCCACACCAAATATAATGGCCTAATGAGACTGTTGTCAATGCAGGGGGTAAAACAGGACTCTGCAAATGTGCACTGCAACGCGTGGACAGACATGCAGAGTGTCACATCTGTACAGTAAACATATACAATAACTAGCATGTCCAGATGCAAATGATGGTCAGACAGCCTACAGTGAACCACACAGAGCCATAGGTCCACATGCAGTGTCTCACAAACATAGTTATTGAGAAGCACAGGCACCAGCTGTACACAAACATGGTACAGTGATGCCACACATGAATCTAAGCACCCTGGCCCCTCCACACATCTAACAAGGATGGTGGCGGGCATGAAAGTGTGTATGTGGCAGAACCTGCACCTTGTTTAGGTGTGGGGCAGGTGGACATAGACAATTGGATCCCTCCATGTGTGCCCCCGTGCCACAAACATGGCTGTATGCTGATGTTGAAACCCACAAAGTAACATATCATGTGTGCCATGTCACACACATGGGACACACCTATACACTAACCAACTGTGGAGGGATGTCAGAAATACATAGATTATGTCAGTCCCTGATGCGCACAGTGTCCCAAAAGCAAGGTGTCCTTGACAGCCAAAAGATCATCGCAAAACACACCATGCAAACCTGGCCATGCACAGTAAAGTGCCATCGTCCAATATGACACAGTCCATGAAAGTCCATCTGTGTCCCTGTCAGCAGCACGACACACAGCCACAGCATGGCACACACTGTGTGTTGTACAGGTCTATCATGGGTAAGTCAGCGGTCAAAGAGCAAAAATGTCCATCACAGGCCTGTGTGCCACCAACATAGGTCAAACATCCAATGGCACATCTCCCCGGAAAGAATAAGATGAAGGTCAGTCCCACAACAGACGTTGGATGGTGAGCCAGATGCCGTGGAGGAAATGGTGCTGTTATGTCACTTGCCCTGTGTCACGAGAGGAGAAGTATGGTAATGTTAGACACCTTGCCAAAACAGAACAGATTGCCAAGAATCACAATACACAAAATACAGACCAAAGGGATGCAAAGTCACAAATTACAGCAGATGCATATAAAAAAAAAGGAGATGAGCGCCAACAGTACATGTAAATGCAGGCATGGCTGTCACATGGATATGGTTATGTACAATCCCAGGTCACACGGGCATCTCACAGCTACACACTATATGCATCTGTTTGTGTCTACAGAGATGCTACATAACATGTCCATGTGAGGATCATAAACCCCAGGACAGGTACAGCCAGATGTAATACCAAATTCGCAAAGTTAAAACAAACCCTATGTGTGCATCATGCGGCCGTCATCAATTCCTCCAAGTACTGCATAGACACATCAGGTCACAGCGAAGGGAGACAATGTCAGCCAGACATGTCGATTTACCATGTACATCAACTGTTGATGCATCTCCACAGCATGCCTACATATGAGAGAAATAAATGTTGCTCAACACCTGTCTCTCAAAACACAAGACACATTGCTGCTCACAGCTCACCACACATGTGGACCATGATGACAAGGCAAGCAGCACAACAGTAGAGGTAGTACACCCCACCATGCCCCCCAGGTGCCCACACCCATGAGAGCACGTGATAATGTACCATGCCTGGACAATGCTGGAGGACATATTCAAAACATAAGCGCAAACACACACACAGTATGCGTTGGTCAGGGGCACAGCTGAAAAACATGGGCTGAATGTGCACAAGTGCAAACCTGTGCACATCATGGCCAAGTCACATGCACATATACCTTGGTGATGTCTGATCTAACTATGATGGTGTAGACAGAAAATGCAGTATCCGTAAAACACGACAACCAAAAACACATCTAACTCTGCTGTACATCTGACTGAAAAGGTGTCCCTGCGAACATACTGTACACAAACACATGGGGAGATGGGTCACCACCCCAAAATATGGGTAAGGGAGGCTGTCAGGGGAGAGTTTTACAACACCAGCTGCCTCATATGACACATGACAGGCGACATGTTGCTCCCATGAACCCATGTACACACAATGTAGCTGTAGATCCACCTACCCTGGACCACAGCATCTTGGACGATGGGCCCTCATGTGCCAATGCTACAGTGGAACAGCATCCTCATGAAGCTGGTCCTGTGGAGAGGGAAACAAACCATCACAAAATATATGTCATGTCCCATCTGTGAAACCCACAGTACACAGTAATGTCAACAGCTGGCAGACCCCACAACCTGACCCAACGACTGACTGTTCACCCTCACACTGTACTGATATACCACATGGGAGAGGCAGCATGTCGACGTATGATACCAATGAAATGTCCCCCTATTACTCATTTGCCCCCACCACCCTCGGTTGCTCCTCACACCTGTCTAAGGAGGTGTCTGCAAACACCATGTGTGAAACACATCCCAAGGTCGCACTATTAGTCTGTGTTGGCCAGGTTGACAACATTACCCCCTCTCCGTGTCTATGACGCCCCGTTATAAACCTCACATGCACACAACAGCACATATATGTGGGAGGATGTGCAATACATACCACTGAATATCTCAGCAATCAACTCTGCCTGACCGCTGTGCCTGCCTGTGTGTCACCACTGGCACGTACAGGGGGGCACGGTGGATCCTCCGCAAGATCCTCATTAATCTCTGCAGCAATATCATGCCTGAGAGCAATGTTGTGCAGGATGCAACAGGCTACGATTATCTCTGCAACAGTCATTGCCTTATATTGTAAGGCCCCACCTGTCCGATCCAGACACCTGAAGCGACTTTTCAAAACGCCAAAGGTGCGCTCTATGACAGAGCGGCTGGAGGCGTGGGCCTCATTGTACCTCCGCTCTGCACGTGTCCGTGGTTGACGCACAGGGGTTAGCAGCCAGGGGCGACATCCATACCCTGCATCACCTGCAAAAAGACAATGATGCATGTGATTGCATGAGCGCATGCCACCACAAATCTGCACAGGTATGGACCTTAGAGACAAGTGCATTACACATCCTGACAGAATCATATGACAACACAAATATACATTTGACAGAATATGACCTATGGTGATAGAAATGTCAGAAAGGGCCCCTGTAGTCTGGACAGACATGGCAAATAACAGCAATGTCACATTTTTGCAAACAAAGATCCGCTATGTGTGGCATATGCGTCTTGGTATGCAGTCAATGTCCGCATCTCTGAAACCACCAATGGCAGCCTAAACCACCAGCACACTAAAAACATGTTAAATGTATATGTTAGCAAGCTATAAACCACAAGAATGTTGTATGAGGCAATGTAAACGCACACCCAGAACATGTCTGACCTGGGATTTCGACAACATCAACCCAATATCACCTCACAACACTGTGTCCACTAAGGTCAACATACCTACAGACAGCAGTCTGATGCCATATGCTGTCGACCGCTGACCAACAACCATGTCAGTGGACACCCGGTCCACTGTCACCATCATGTTAATATCCCTGCTAAGCTGTGTTCCACAGATCTGCACACTGTAGCCCACATGAGCCCTGAACTATCACAACAACAGAGACTGTCAAGGTTCCTCTGTATGGGGTACCAACACCTCTCTGCCCGCTCACAAGTTGGCCCCTGCCCTTGCTGTCACCTCTCTCAAAGGCAGAGACACATCAGATTAATGACATACACTGATGCCAAAGTAGTGGCCATCTGCAGTGGCCCAAAGTCATTCACAACACACATGTGTATGCACACATGTTATGGGCTATGCCTAAACCAGAACCCTACCTAGGGAAAGGTGTACCCAACGTTGCCAAGGTTATGAACATCCATCATATGTGTCGAAACCCCAAACAACTACCAACCCATGTCATCCACCAAACAATGTTCAAGGACCCCAGTAATGTGTAGGGGTGTGGCCCTCACACACACAAATGATATGCGATAGGTGTATGGCTTGTGACTCACAGAAATGTGACATGACATAACACAGTTACCTCAAATGCCACTAATGCACAGGTGGGTGTGATGGACAACAATCCCACCCACCCACCTGTGGCCCGGTGAAATACACACACACGTTGAAATGCACACCCATGTACATGCATCTGAACATGTGCATATGTCCCCCTACACCATCAGCATATCACCCCCAGGTATTGTTTCCAACCAGATGTGACATGGCTCATCATGTCACATGCAACTCAATGTCTACACCCCGCCCACAATGTCTGCTGAACGTGAGCTCAGCTGCCTAACACACAGAGCGTATATAGTGCAATATATAAGAGATGTTAAGTGACAAAATGATATAACCTACAGACTACATCATATGTGTGGACATACTCACCCAGCAGGATGCAGTCCCCATACAGTCCCTCCTCAAACTGTCGAAATAGTGCTGAGCGATGCAGGATATAGGAGTCATGGGTGGACCCTGGAAACCGTGGGACCACATTCAGAATATGCAGATCAGCATCACATACAACCTGAACATTCAGGGAATGGTAGTGTTTGCGGTTGCGGAACACCACCTCCCTGTCTCTAGGTGGGACCAGGGCAACATGTGTGCAATCAATAGCTCCCATCACGTGTGGTATCCCAGCTACAGCCTCAAAGGCTTGGTTCAGGGTCCCCCAATGTTGCCTAGTGTGGGGAAGGGCTATGTAATTCCCCACCCGGCTGACCATGGCACGCAGTACCTGGTGGAGACATCGGGAGAAGGAGGGTCGGCTCATGCCACCCACTGCGCCCACTGAGTGTTGGAAACAGCCAGAGGCAAAGAAATGTAAAGCAGCAAGGAGCTTAACTAAACCCGGTATGGCATGGGACCGATTAGTCAGGGGCTCGAGGTCAGGTCGTAGATCCTCATAGAGCTCCCTAATAGCCCTTGTGCTCAGCCTGTACAGGGAGATGACCTGGTCCTCACGCATGTCCTGGAGCTGGGCCCTGGGCCTGTAGAGGCGAGGCTGCCGAGCCTGCACCTCGGCACGTCTCCTGCGCTGTGCACGTACATCAGCTGCCTGGCCCTCCTCCACAGCTGCAGGTCTGATTTGCTGCAGGACTACACCCATGCCCTGTGCCTCAGCCCCATGGACACCATCCCCCCTGTCCGGCAACCGCAGCATCTGCTCACCATCCAGGGCACATGCAGAAACATATATCCCAGCCATCACCTCACCCCGCAGGCCTACACAAACACACTACAACACACACACAAACCTCCCACAACAGTGACCAACTCACAAACACCGACTGACAAACTGAACAAACGGATGCGATACACAACACAATACACACAATACAATACAATACACACAGTACAACCCAATAGACAATGAACTACACAGATAACCTAGCCTGATCAATATGTCACCCTCTCCAAACGTACACCTCTCCTACAATACAACCCTCAATGTGTACTATCTATGCCTGAGGATATATAGATGTATTTCCGGTGTTGAGATGTGCGCCTGTGACGTTGTGCGTCATTGCGCGCCGTGGGGGAGCGCCGTGCGCATGTGCATCCCATAGAGCAATCCCTGCCGTCCGTGTGCGCCGCGCTGGGGCGTGTATGCATGATGACGGCATGTGCGTCTGAATGCGCCGCATCCAAACGCCCATGCACATCTCTGACGCAGATCCGCGGCGCGCACAGAGGAAAGCGCATGCGCACATCTGTGGCGCGGAAAACAAAGCCGAACAGCAACAGCGCATGCGCAAACGAAAAACAGAGCGTAAACGTCCATGTTGGCCGCGCTGGGGCGTGTATGCGTGATGACGGCATGTGCGTCTGAATGCGCCGCACCCATACACGCCCATGCACAGCTCTGACGCAGATCCGCAGCGCGCACAGACGACAGCGCACGCGCACATCAGCGGCGCACCAAAAAAAAAAAGAAACGCATGCGCAACGGCAAAAAGCAATGATAATATGGTATAAAACACACTGTACCACAGGTAAACGACGAGGGTGTTGTAAGATACAGTGAGGGAGTGTGGAGAAACAGAGGCGTGTGTGATACTGAAGAGGTAGAAGGTGTTGTAGGGGGAGAGGAGGCTGTGTGTCTGTAGAGTGCCATATCGTATTTGGTGTATCACTGTTTCCGTGTCTGTTCTATGTGTATTGTTGTGTTCTGTGCAGGGTAGGGTGGATTGGGTGGGGTGGGGTGGTCTGCAGTGTGTAGGGTGGTGTGTGGTGTCCTGTGCTGGGTGGGGAGTGGTGAGGGGAGAGGGTGATGGAGAGAAAGGGGGAGAGGGGGAGAGAGGGGGTGAATGTTGATGAGGCCGGTGGGGATGCAGAACACCAGTGCACTGCAGAGGTGGGTGGGGCGGTGACACCGGTGCCTGAGGCTGTTGCAGGCCCATCGGGGAATACAGGTGTGGAGGTGCAAAGACACACTGGCAAAAGAAAGCGCCCACCTGTGCCAGCTACGCAGCGGAGGAGGGCGCTGAGATTCAGTGACCAGGAGAACCACAGTCTCCTGAGCATGGTCCTGGAGAACTACGATGTCCTCTTCGGCCGCCTCAGTAGCCAAACACCCGTGGGGAACCGCAATGCTGTGTGGGAGGATGTGAGGCTAGCAGTGGCTGGGGCGGGTGGCCCACCAAGAGACACGGACAGTCTGAAAAAAAGATTTTCTGACATAAAAAGAGGTGTACGGCAGGTGATGGTGGCTGAACACCAGCATGCCCTGGGGACAGGTGGCGGGGGCCCCCTCATCTCCCCACTATCGGCCCTCGAGCGTGAGCTTGCAGAAAGACTTGGAGATATCTACACATGTGGCCTGCCTGAGCTCCTGGACACTGCACACCCGCTAGCAGGTACGTCTGACAAATCTTTATGTAACAATGTCCAGGCAACAGCCTATGTGTAGCACCGTATGTAACTGCCAAGATGAAACAGGTCTATCAGCTAAGCATGTGCATTTCCAAACCCTTTGTACGCTATGGCTACTAGGTAGTCCCCACAGTGTACGCCTGTAATCACAAATATGTGTCAGGGTTGGCCAGGCCATGTAATGGCCAAACCAACATGGCTCACTGTAACAACACCCAGGGGACACTGAACCTGTGAGGTGACAGTAACAGAGCTCACAGCTGCAAACTGGATACCTCTGCTGCACACAGTGTGTGGATAGGCAGACCAGCAAACATTGTCCCCAGGACAACCACACAACATGCACTGTGTGGCACAGCTCACCCCTCCCATCCCCCAAGCCTCACCTCTGCTGTCACATGTATGGAATTCAGTCTGCGGGCCAATACATGACCAACGCACATACAGGATAGAACCCAGAGAAAATGCCCACAGACCTAACATCTCAACCAACAGCAACCCTATGATGTCACCAGCTCAGTCTGGAACCTATGTATGCAATGACGCAATCACGGCATCACAGAGGTCCATCAGTCACACTCTGACAGACAGGTTGCATGTCAAGGGGGTCTGTCCCTCCTGCAATAACCGTGACAGGGCACTGCTGAAAGCTCTGCACAGGCACCCTCCCCGGCCCCACGGGCCAGGACATCCCCCCCCCAAGAGTCCACAGCACACTCATAACTGAGTGTGTAGGTCCACACAATGCATCCAGAGCTTGCACTCCTTCCATGATACCGCCATGACATCCCTCTGTGAGCCAGTACCTGGTGTGATAACTGCTGTGACAGTCCCCTCTGACACGACAGTCCCATCTGTGCTGCTGTAGCCTCTGTCATGGCTGCTGAAAGCCCAGCTGCGATGGCAGTGCCTGTTCTGTTGAGCATGTCTGTATGGACACTGTACATACCTTCCCGTCCTGCAGTCCAATCTGCCACTGTGCACCCTGTCCCTCCTGTGATGGCCCCCCTCCCACTCATTGTGTGTCACCACAAACTACCGTACAACATGATGGCTGACACCCATGTTTGTGATGGATGTTGCCCAATATCCTGGCTCCATGTGTGTCCCCTATGCAATGTGTCTGAGCACCCAGCCTGGGTGAGGTCTGAGCACAGGCCGCACATGCACGTGGCACACATCTCCCTGATGTGACCGGTATGATTGTTATTTGCCACGATTAGTGGGGTCCAATCACAGGGAGATATCAAATAGATATATAGAGAATACCCTCCAGAAATACATGGCGGACTCACTGGATGAAGGTCTAGACCACCTCCACCTCTGATCAATACAGACCGGGTGTGGATGATATGCTGGTCTCACACGCACACATGCAAAGCTAGGGACGATGCAAAGACAGGATGCCCTAACGCATCACTGACCTGTAGCATGTACCTCTCCATTGACAGGGTACGATATGTTCTCTCTGTCCAATGTTCCTGTCATCCCAGTCTGTCGACGGAACATCACGCTAATCATTAACAAACGTCGTATAACATGTGCCTGATCAGCACAGACAATGCTCACCTGAATGCTGCTACTGTGGAGTTCCATGGTAGCAGCAGGCAGATGATCGGTGTCCAACATGACAAAGGAGATGTTATACAAAGGTGGTCAATGATAACAGACCTGTGCAGGTGCAGCAGGAAGAGTAGCGGTCCAAGGCCGGAAAAAACATATCCTAACCTGTGAAATGAGCAGCAAATGATACAGGTCGTTGATGCGAGAAGGTAATCTGCCTATGCTGCTGCAGAAGCGTTGCATGTGTGAGTCAGAGATCAGCGGTTCTGCGACAACACATGTGTGTTGATAAGAGGTGTAAGTAGTCTACACCATCCTCAGGTGACCATCCCAATGTCCCCCGGAGTGTACACCTTGTATAGCTATGTAGTTAGGTTCATATCTATATCCCCTCATACACCGCACTATTCAGCATCAGCGTGTCTAACAGGCAAACCTAATCCCAGTACACTCAACATGCATGAGATCACAGATGACATGGGACGGAACGTGGATACCAAGGCAAACAATGTACAGAAATCCCACAGATGTACCATAAATGATCAGGGACATGTTACCACTATAAGGGGACAGGTATATATTCCAACGTCATATATACTCATCACAGGCAGGTTACTGAGATATCATGCAATCAGGTATGTGGGTGGGCTCGCTGAGGTCGACAGGTGTTGATGACTCTATAGGGAAGAGTTTGCAGGGATAGAAAGTGACGGCCTACCTGAATTGTGATTAGCTGCTGATAGGCCAGATACCAGGGGGTGCTGCATTGCAGCAACTAGGGGCACAAAGGTGAAAGGTCCTGTGGGCTGCAGAGGAGGCAGGGCTTGTGATGGCCGTCTGTAGCTCTAGGGAGGTGATGTTCGTGGATGCTCTCGCTCTGTCTGGTGTACTGCAGTGAGTAGGGGAGGAGAAGAATGCAGTGTAGAGCCTATTAGGTTTGTTCAACGTGTGAGCTAGGGTGATAAAGATAATGCTGGTCTGAATGGCTAGCCAATGTAAGTGAATCAGCTCAGGGGAACATGGTTATCCAAGGCGTCTCCCTGAGGTAACCTTGCTGTAGCAGTCATTGGCAGCTGTAACGGGTATAAGGTGGATTAGTGAGGAAGCTGACAAATGATGGTCCCGTAAATGACGTGTGGGATCATCAGTGCATGGTATATTGTCATCAAATTGTCTGGTTCCAACATGCAGCGTAGGTGTCCCACAAGGTGGATTAGGTAGTATGCAGGTGTGCCTGTGTTTCCCAGGTGGGATATCATATGGACGCGTAGCTACAGAATGAAATACTGGTAAAGTGAGGACGGGTCGGATTGCAGTTCATATACCCCAGTCCTGAGATGATGTGGTGGGATGATGTTGGGATTGCGCGTGATCAAGAGGACCTCCGTTGTTGTAAGTCACATATGGCGGTTTCACGAGGACGGACACCCTAACAATGCATTGGGGCAGGGTATGAGAGGGGGGAGAGACATATGTGCATTGGAGATGGGTGTGTAAAGAACAACGTCATCGCCATAAGGCATGTAGACAACACTACAAGGATGTATGAACCCACAGATGGTGTGCAGGTAGATGTTCAATAGGGGGATAGAATGTGATGAACATTGGTTAGCACCCTGATGTAGGTGGAAGGGTTCAGATGTACTGTCCACTGAGCCGACATGCTGCCACCTTCGCTATAGATCGGACCTGCACCATATAAGCACTGTTCCAGTGATGCCCTTCACAATTATTCCCGCCACAAGGAGGTTGTGTGTCACTGCATCACGCGCTGCAGGGACGTCCAGAGTTGGGAGGTGGCAACTCAGTTGCATATCATCTATGCCATACATCATCTAACTGTAGAGTATGGTGAGGAGGGTGTCAACTCCATGGAGTTCCCTGAGGCCATGTTGGCAGGGGTCCAGTGGTGCAGCACAGTCAATATGTCCCTGTAGCTGTCGTACGTCCACGTCGCCTATCATCTCAGCAAGTATAGGTGTGCCAGAGATGGGTCCGTAGGAACCCAACTGTAGAGGGTACAGATTGCAGTCTGGCAACAGGGGTATAGCTGAGGTATGCCAAAGGCCTGCAGGTAATGATCCAGTTGTGAAGGAAAGGGACATGATGTTGTCGATCACTGGGCCGACGTGCCTGTGAAGCCCCTTGACACAGGAGGCATAGCATGGATCGGACTGGGATGTGGAGATGAATAGGGCTGCAATGGTGCCCTCATGTCCTTTGTCGGAAGGGAAACAGAATGGTGAGATGGTGCCAGGGACATCCTGCACAGGTGTAGTGATTGTCACTGAGGGACTGTTGATAAGGCACAACCGAGATTGTAGGTGAGTTGCAAAGTCCTGAGGGTGTATCTCCGCTTGGGGCCCTGGGGATGGCCCCCTAGACAGGGTCCAAACTAGGTACAAATGTTCACGTAGACCATTGTGAGATCTCCACATGGTATCATAGTGTTACCATGTCATTGACACTGAGATTGCCGTGCGGCTAGCAGATGGGTGGCTATTGACTGTTCCCAGGGCAACATATGCATGTTAGCGATGCCAGTGTTTCCCGTGGTTCCGTAATGGGACGAGGGTATCTCCACGGACTGCTGTGTACCAGGGAGCATCCGCTCCATCCCGTGACTGCGTAACTGTTGAAGGTCGCACAGCGATAGGACTAGGACTGATGTGCCAATCTAGCAGACTGATGTCCGGGCAAGGTAATGTTGTGACGCATAGGATGACACGTTCAGCACACATCCATGTATATTGCTGTCATTGCCCACCAACACACACCGCTACCAAGTAGCTCACAGGACATACCTGTGATCAGCATTGCAGACCACGCAGCCTCGTGCAACCCCACACCCCGTATGTGTCTCACATGCCACACCCTGTAGCCATCCCCAATAGGGCATATGTGTATGCTGTCCTAACACAAACCCTGATGTGGGGCCAGGTCGCAGGACACAGTTAGCACATGTTCCCCATCCCATCCGTACCCCCACCTGTCCCATATCTGGTAATGGCAATAAGACACACCCCCACCCCCACAACAGTCTATGATGTACCCTGTATTAATGTGTGGACATGCAGCAAGGCATGTATAGGTAACATGTGAGCTGCCCGGCACTGCATGTGTGTGGCCAAACGCATGACGGTGCTATAAGGGTCTACTGCACAGCATCCCAGCCCACAGCCCTGAATGTCACGCACCGCGCTGAACACTATCCGTCATGGTCGCATGCCCAATATAATGGCCCTGCACACTCTGAAAGGGGGTGGCAGAGGCGGGTGCGACCACAGGGTAACCAAGGGCAAACGGTGACATGAGAGGCACATAGGGAGGGAGACATGGGACGGGGGCAGGAAGGGATCTGCGTCCATGAGCACCTTACTGCCAATCAGAACACACAGACAGGGATACTGCACCCACCTGTACCCCAGGTGAGGGGACATGGCACTACCGTATGGGTTGTTGAAGGAAGCAGGTGAGTGTGTAAGCAGTATGCATGCCAACATCACCGCATGTATGTGTTGACCACAGCACAAGCGGATATACAGTTGTTGCGTACATACATATCAGAGCCCTCCTCTATTGCTCACATCACAGGTGACTACAGCAGCATGGGTGCGCATGAGGCTGAGCAGGGGGAGGATGTAGATGAGCCAGACGAGGATGTGGCTGAGACCCGGGAGGACAGAGAGGCCCAGCAATCAGGCGCAAGCACAGATGCAACTGGCCCACAGCCCTCGCCCCCCAGGACCAGCGGATCATCACCTGGGATGGCCGGAAACATGCCGCAGCCTGTTGACAGCCAGGCTATGGGTCTCCCACCACAACAGCTGCAGGCCCCTTCCAGCCACATGATGGACGTTCCGATGTCTGAGTTGCGCAGCCATGGCGCAGGTGGAGCACACAATGCTGAAGGTGGGTGGCATGAGGTGGTCACATACACAAGATATATGTAGCTGTTCCCTGTGTGATGTGATTGTGTTGTTTGTCACATTGTACATCAACAGCTGCTACTGGTGAGGGTTATGTACGTGGCATATTGGCGGAATAGACACAGGGGTATGGCTTTGGGTGGCGGGTGGTCAGGTAACAAACAGCACACCATTTGAGGGCCAATGAACACAGTCATATGCCGGCATAACTGCAGTGTTGTGTGAACCTGGTGAGGAGCAAGCGTGTCCTAGGTCAGGAGCGAGCCCCTGACAGGGTGAGTGACCTGGACAAGCAAACTGTCAGTCCTGTATGGCATGTGACAGCAGGTACCTGCGATGACACACCACCGCTCCCAGAATGCACCAGGGTCCCCAGAGACAGAAAAGGAGCTGGTGTGTGTTACAGTGTGTCGATGCAAGAGGGCTATGAGGTGTAACCCAACTACACACCACAAAGGTCAGGGCCTGAGTCAGCACAGCTGTGCAGTGCTAGGGTGGAGCACACAACAAGGCATAGGCCACATGGAGTGCCATCTACAGTGGACTATCATGTCAGGGAGCATGATCATGATCCCCAGCGACATCAGCGGATGCAAAGGACACAGTGTACAGACAGAGATGGCATGTGACCCTTCGAGGGATGAAGCGACGATGCGCTGTGAGGTGGCGCCGACGCAGGAGAGGTACGTGTACTGGGACACAATCAGAAGGCAGTCCCACATCAGTGTAGTGGTGAGGGTCAGGGAAATGGTGCTGTAGAGCTAGGCATCTCCAGACGGTACCTCTGCCAGCGGAGTCTGCACGTCATAGGGACCCAGGGACACGTGCCAGATGGTATGTGACGAGAGTGCCAGTGTCCCTGGAACTGTGTTGGGCGGCTGAACATGGTAACTGGTGAACATAATGGCCAGAATATCTGGCGAGGAACCCTCACAGCGATGGGAGCACAGGTGGAAACACTGACCTATGCCCTGGCTACACCCCTGGAGGACAGCTGGGAGATACGTATGCAGCATGACCGTCTACATTGGGGAATCCCTCTGTGTCAGGCCCTCATATGGAAACATAACTGTTGACGGGGGGGAGGAGCCCCATGGTACAAGCTGGGGATACATGGATTACCGCATGTCCACATCCGTTATGTCATAATATGTTGGAACGTACACCTACCATCGCACAGACATACAAACCTGCTATCAAATCCACCCAGTGAGGCCCCTGGGTATGACTGATAGCCACGCAGTGGGAGGCAGGCCAGGTGGATGATCAGCTGGGTAATTGCTATCAATTGAGCCGTACCTACATGAATGTGTGCCCTGATGCAATGACCCTGGAGTCCATGTGTGGGAGATGGAAGGTCAACCTGCAGAGAACAGGTGATCCATACGGCGTTGGCTATGGGTATGGTTATGTTCTGGGTCACGGATAAGGTTATGGTTATGGGTATGGTTTGTAAAAAGGGATCGAGGGGTTATCCGGGAACACACAGACCGTTGAGCCTGATGTCAGTACCGTGACAAATGGTAGATACCATCATAATGAATATATGTACTCAGCAGGTAGATAGTCACAACCTGATTGGTTACATCAAACGTGTCTGTATACAAGGAGGATCATGTCCCACTAATCATTTATGTTTTAATGAGTGTGTGAAGAGGCAGGTGGACAAAGGTGAGTCGGTTGATGCTGTGTATCTGGACTGGCAGGGACCCTCTGACATGGTCCCGCATGAGAGACCGTTTGCAAAGCTGAAGATTCCTGGGATGGGAGGCAGTGTACTATTGTGTATCGTGAACAGGTTGGAAGATATGAAGCTGAGAGTGGTGCTAAATGGCCAGGTTCCCCAATGGGAAAAGGTGAATAGTGGTGTACCACCGGGATCTGTGCTGGGTCTGCTGCCTTCCTCAGATATTCCTAAATGGCCTGGAAGGTGGTGTGGACAGGTGAAGTTATCAGATATGCACATGACACACAACAATTGTCAGGTTGTTGAAACCCACAGGGATTGCGGATACATGCAAGAGACCCTGATAAACTGGGGGACTGTGCATCAGAATGGCAGATGAGGGATAATGTGGTGAGGTGCAGGATATGCACCTAGGGAGGCCCAACCCAAACTATGGTGTCATGATGCTGGGTTCAACATTTGGCGCCACCACCCAGGGAGATGTTGTAGGCGTCATTGCAGATACCATATTCATACCCTTGGCCCATAGTGCAGCGGCGGCCAAATTATCATAAAGGGCGATAGGTATGATCTGGACAGAAATGTCAGTTTATAACAACATATGTTAACATGCCTCTATAGCGTTCCATGGTGATGACACACCCTGTATATTGTGTGCAATACTGGTCACCGTAAAATGAATTGGGATCTA